>CM051391.1:1900758-2025758 GCA_028015245.1 Cardamine occulta | reverse complement strand
TCGTCTTGTAATTCTGGCATTACAACGAGTTTGAGCAACAGACTTAACACCGTATTCAAGAAAGCTTACGAACTCTCGATTCTTTGTGAAATCGAGGTTTGTGTAATCTATTATGGACCAGACGGCAAATTGAAGACATGGCCACCAGAAATAGAGAAAGTAAAAGACATGGCTTTGAGGTACAAGGTAGCCACGAAGCGCAAGAAGAGCCACGATCTTGATGAGTTCCTCTATAAGATGAAGTACAAGGAGAGGGAGAACAAGAGTTCAAAGAAGAAGAAGAAAAATGTAAAGTATCCTTATTGGTATCCAATCTTTGATCATTACTCTCCGCACCAACTCTCTCAATTGATTCAGTATTTAGAACTGACTCTCTCTAAACTCCAAGAAAGGCTTCATTTTGCTGAAGCTCTGAAACAGAGGAATACAAACTTGGTTTACCATCATGATCAGACCAAACCGGCCTTGAATCCTAGCCAGTTCTCACTCTATATGTACAACTACGAAGATGCTACTCTCTCACAACTCCCACTCTCTGGTCAGAATATGTGTATGGAGAACATTACCAACAGAAACTTTCAATATCCTCAACCTTACTCGGCTTTAGTTTCAGTACAAGAACCTGCGTTAATGCAGCAACAAGAGCTTTATGGTTGTCATCAAAACATGAGTATGATGAGTAATATGACCAACAATAACGTTCCTCTTCTCTCATACACAGTTCCACATGATCACTTCTCTTATGGTACTAGCTTCTCTCAAGATATGTTGTCAAGCTATGATGCGAGCACATCTTCTCTCTGCAACATTCCTAATAGGTATTGTCTTTCTGACAAGTCAAGATTTCTCTACTAACATAAACCTCACCATGCTACCGTTTTTTATTATTGAGTATGATTATAACTGCAAAAACAGATCAATTTGTGGAGATTTTTGTTTGTTTGTTTGTTTTTGACATAAATTTTGAAGTTACTAATTTTTTTTTCCGGTTTAGTAGAGTATTCATATTTAAATCTTTAACAAAAAACCTTGCATGAAACAAATTATTATTCTAAAAACACTGAAAGAGACAAGACTGTTTCAATTGCTATGACTTAACATTTGAACAAACGTCTGAGATCAATCCATTGCTCAGAATCCTTCTTCCCTGTCTGTAATTCTCACTCAACCTAAAGTTCCAATAAAGTCACCATCTTTATCACAACGATACGGTGGTTACAAGTAATGAAACTAGTTAAACTCGTTTCTGATCAATTTGTGATCTCATACCACCAATTTATTAAAACCCAAAACCCAACACAACACAAAACCCTTATCGCCGGAAGTCTGATTCTTCCGGAAAGAGGAACACCGCGTTGACATTAACCCGGAGAAAATCGGTATGATTTTGTTTATTTTGGTTCGGTTATGCTTATATTTGGTATTGCTAAGTTTAAAGCCCATTTATTTGTAATGAGGCCAAATTTGTATATACCCAATAAAGAGCGTTAATAAAACATGTGAGTCTCGAGTTTGAACATTTTAAACACACATATCTTCGGCTTTTGGTAAACTCTATTCACTCTAAACTAGCTAAACTACTCATTACACCGCAACAAAATGCCAATCTAAAACGCAGAATTATAACGTTTCAGCGTTTAGCGTTTCAATGTTTTCAATCTTCTATTTTACTTTTGTTTTGACGACTGTGGTTGCTGGTCTAGAACAAGAAACAGACCACGGTGTGGTGTGAGAGTTTGTTATGCTTTTTTTTTTTTTAAAGACTAGTTTGTTATGCTTTGTTCTTGCTATTAAGATTATTAGAATTATTACGTTACTACCTTGATTAAACTTCCAAGTTTTATGCATTTACCTTAATATTTTGTTATTCACAGAATTGGATAATCAAGTTATATATAAAAAAAAGAGTAAGAAATTGTGGATACACTAAAATAAAATGATAGAATGTTGTGGTTTATGATTTACTGATATTTTTAATGGCTAAAAACAAAAGAACATTGGAAGACAGAGGGAATCAACAACAGCTATGACAACCAGATTGCCATTTTTCTCTAAACAAAAGTATAAAGTCACGAATGAATAATTTTATAATAATTCATAAGTTATATATCTGGTTCTGTGTATAACTAATATTTTAATAGAAAGTTGTTAGTGTTCTTGTAGTGATGGATTCGCCGCGTGGACTCTTATTATTCTCCCATGATAACTCTCCTTGACCTCAACCTCACGTACGAGTTTTTCTTTCTTTAAGAGGATAGTTATTAGTAATTATAAAAATATACTAATTACTCGATAGATAATTAAAAAAAATTGAAGTATTGTACAGAAAAAATAATACCTTCGTACTTATTGGACGTAAAATCGGCAAGAACAACCAAAAGAAACTACCCGATCATATCAAATTATTATTTTGTTGAATTTACTGGCTAAATCTAACATATATAGCCGGATTATATATATATATATATATATATATATATATTTTTAAATGGCGATCCCGTTTAGTTGTTGCCTAATGAATTAGGTATATCAATTTGATAAATCATTTTCATAAGAGATCTAATAAATGTTAACAAACAAATGTTATTATGTAATGATCCATTTTTCGTTAGATATACAATAATTATCATGTTTGGTAGTATGTATACACATTCTATTTGTAAAGATGGCCAACTAAAATTATTAGCTTTATTCCCCAAATTATTGACAATAATAGAAAGCAAATGTAAAGATATAAAAGATTAAAAAGCCTTTGCACTATTAGAAACACATGAACACATGGTCACCACTACGGCATACAAAAGTTGAGATAATCAAAAGCTATGCTTATAATTACATTTTCATCTAATTAAGCACAGCTAAAAAAACATTACGAAACTCGTTAATCGGTTTAGTTTGCATAATCCAAAACAGTAAAAAAGAAAAGAAAAAAACCACCAATGAATCTCGAAATAATCCCAACGTATAGTATGCAAGAGTGCACCGATTGATGTCTTTCAGGCTAGAAACAAAACGATCCAAGATCATTTTTTGGACGATCTAAAAAAGAAGATACTTAGTTCTTGTCCGATTATCCCGCGAGGGTCGATGAGATGAAAAGATTCCGAATCAAACGATCCAAAAACTCGTTTGAAACTCGCTCTTAAGTACATCATATGATCGCTCTTGTCTCGGTTAATCTCTTCTCCGTTCACAACTCCAGCTCCTTCATCCACCGGAGTAAGCACCTTCAACGCGGCTAGCTCGGCTTTCGATGGCTCTCGTTTGATGGCGAATCCGACTTTCCGACCGCTGCAATACATGTTCCATAGAGGTGTTGTAAGAAGAGAAGAAGAAGAAGAATCTTCATGGGAATCATATCCTTCGTTATTGTTTGCTTCGAGAGCGATTCTTAGCACGCCTCCTTGCATTTCGCGGGCTAATACCTCGGTAGGGACGGTGAGCTCTAAGAGAACAATGATTGGGTTTAGGGTTTTGGAGTTTGTTGCTTGGATGCAGAAATTTACTTTTCCACGGCGAAAACCAAAGATGGTTCCGGTGAAAGTAGTTGAGTTTGAGGAGGTCGTAGAGGCGGAAGAGGTTCTTGGTTTGATTTGGCGGTGAGATTTGTCTTCTTGATAATCATTTGGACCAACGATTGTGCATGAACAAGATGGGAGGAGAAGTTGGACGATGGTGCGAAGGAGCCGCCATGAACGGACTTGTTTATGGCAGTCTACTGATGTGGTTGCGGTTGTGGTGGTCCGGGTGAGGCGGCGACGGTGAGGAGTTGTGATGAAGGACATGCTTCTTCTTTTGTGGGTGAGAAATTTATGTGCATATCTGTGTGTTAGGGTTTAAGTGGCATGGGTGTATATATAGAGAAGTGTCATGAACAAAAAATATATATTTGAACTTTTTTTTTGATAAGAAAAAACTATATGAACTTTTGTTGTTGTTTTTTTCTTAATTTGCTTTAGAAATAATTTATACAACACAAAAGTGTTTCAATCGATTTTTTGCATATTAAAAATTCTCTTAAATTAAATGATATGTTTGATTAAAAATTTCGCAGTTAAAATTATAAAAAAATATCATCACGTATAAAAGGATTATCGTGGTTCACTTAGAAAATAATTATTTTGTTACAAACTAACAATTGCTTGTACACGTATTTTTATAAATATATGTGGCTTTAACTGTGATTACTGAGGTTTTAATTTTATCAATTAAAATTTTGCTTACACGTAAATCTTTTCATTGTAAGAATACAGATTTGATGGGAAAAGAATGACACGGTGGCTTGGGAAATTTCCGTACACAGTGGACGTGAGTCCAATCATTGATTTAAGTATTAATTAAGAAATTCTTTCTAATCTATATGGTTTTGTCTATTAATTTAATGATTGTGCTCGTGCATACTTAACGATAATATTGCTAATAGTTTTAGCTGGCGATAACCAGTAAGTTTCTAAATTCTAAAATATGGGTCCAAGTTTTATTATATCTTTGTGTAGCTCCTTAGTTCTATTCTCCTAGCTAAAATTAAAAGATAAATTAATCCATAAATTAGTTTTGATCATTTGTGGATAATTTATATACTGTACATCTTTGTAATCATATATGGACTCTTTAATAGTCATCTACTGATTGTTTAAGTGATTAGTACTTAAAATAAATAAAAACGTGTTTTTAAGTTGTCTCTTCTTTTGCTTAAATGTCTCCATTAATAGTTATTTCACATCCACCCATGTAACTATATACTTAGCTGTGTAAAAATGTGTACTGTGTAGTACATTGTTTCTGAACGGTCTAACTTATACGATCTAGATGCTAAACAACCATCAAGTCTAAAACTCCTATCTATAAACGCTTCACAATTAGACAATACTGATTAGATGCATGAATAGTTTCTCTCGTTAGTTTTTTTCATAATATATTTTAGATTTACTTATAACTCATTTTTTAATACGCCAATCCAAAATGGACAAACAAAACATCTAAATAAACGACAAAGTCAAATCAGCCGTCTATTCGAGTATCGACAAGGATTGATCATAGGGGCTGAACTTGTTACCCATTTCATGGCCCATCGTTGGCCCAATATATTCGTCATGGTTCCCACTAAATTTGGACAATATACGGAACCACCATATTGATGTATTTTATTTTCAATCGTATCAGTAAGAAAATCAAATTCTCCAAAAATTCGAGATCAATGGAAAATAACTAAATAAGTACTCGCCGATGAAGTTGCTAAATTTAAAAAATCGACTGATATGATCATAGAATTTTTATATAATTTGAATATTACCGGTTCAATTTTTGGTTGGGAGGGGCCAATTTACATCACAACGATTTCAAACCATAGAGAGAAGTACGAACCATGGGATGTGTAAATTATAGCATGCATATTTTGAATCGAAACTAAAGTTACAAGAAATATATATATATATATATATATATACACAAAGACCAAAAATAAAATAAAAATCAAAGTAAAACAAGGATTAATGAGGTCATAAAAGTCGTGGACATTACCAGCTAGATATAGTCACCTGACAGTTGACACGTTTATTTTTCTTGTAACTTTAGGAATTATAATTTTCACTGTTGTCCCTTTTTGTTTCAATAATTTCTCCGCGTTGGATGCTTTTGCATATATATTTTTCTTTTGCCAAAACGATAGTGTTGGAGAATACGTTGTCGTTTTGCACTTTTATAAATATTTGGTTCTCTCCCACTCCAAAGCATTACACTTTTTTCTAATTTGGATTTTACAAACGAAATGACTACACATTACTATCATTGTCACAATATATAGTCAGTCTAACAACCTGTTTTGGATTTTTTCCTCGTTTGTTATTTTCATATAAAATGACTAAATTACTAAGAAAAAACAAGACAATTAACACACGCCTAATTAAAAAAAAGATTAGAATTAAGGGACCACTATTAAGACCTTTTTCATTAATCTCCATGATAATTATCTTTGCAAATCTTTATATCTTGGCTACATTTAAATTCCACATGCCTTGAAAAATAAGGAACTGTGATTGTCGGATTAAAATTATGGCAAATAATATCTTTCTTTCAACATCTAAACATAACAACTTTTCTTAGTCAGTCTCAATAGAGTAAATGATAATTCATAGATTTGTGATTGTGACTCCAATTTTTAAAAATTATTCTAATACATTAATATTGAACATGAAAAGTTTCATTGAGGAATTTCAACAAACATCTTACATGCACTAAAACCATAGACTAAACCCACCTCCAAGCCAAATCTAAAGAAGCAAAAGATCTAAACTTTCATAAAACCCAACACCGCAAATTGAAAAACAACAAAATCATCACTTTACTCAAGCTCTTTCACCTCTAATCCTCCTCGCTAATTGGATATCTTTAGGCATAATAGTAACTCTCTTTGCGTGAATCGCGCAGAGGTTTGTGTCTTCGAATAACCCAACAAGGTAAGCTTCAGCAGCTTCTTGAAGAGCAGCGACGGCACTACTCTGAAACCTCAGATCCGTTTTGAAATCCTGAGCGATCTCACGAACAAGTCGCTGGAACGGAAGCTTTCTGATCAAAAGCTCTGTGCTTTTTTGGTACTTCCTAATCTCTCTCAACGCAACGGTTCCTGGACGAAACCTATGTGGCTTCTTCACACCTCCCGTTGCCGGTGCTGATTTCCTCGCCGCCTTCGTCGCCAATTGCTTCCTCGGAGCTTTACCTCCGGTGGATTTTCTTGCAGTTTGGTTGGTACGAGCCATTTTTTGGTTGTTTTGTGAATTCTTTGTTTTGATTTCTCTAAATTGCTTATGGAAAATTGAAAGAGATTTGAGTTGGTTTTATGGAGGAAAGGAGATGAAAATTTGGAGGGAGTTTTAAAAATTCGTTTGGAGGGAGTAATTTTGATCCGTTAGATTTGATATCTAATCAACGGTGTATATTGAACAAAGCTTTGACGATCCTCGTGATTATTAATCCACCAATCAAAAACATTTATTTTTAGCGGTAGAACTGTTTCAGGAGTTCCATTCTTTTAAAGTTTAGGCGCCATTTGAAATTTTTTACTTGATGCCATTCCAAAAATTTTAATTCCTATTGTGCCAATAGATTGAGTAGCGACACATTCAATTATAAACTCTGTTTTTTCGATACTGTTAAGTCTAAACACTTCAATTTTTAAGGAAATCAGATAGAATTATATAAGAGACCAGCCTAATGGTGTGAATAATGCCTCATTAAATGGTTTAAAAAAAAAAAAAATTATAATGGAAGTCAATGAAATATAAGAAGACTTTCACATATTCGCGAACAAGAAATTAACTTTAAAATCAGTTAGCATTAACCTTGATATTTTGGGTTATTTAAATTAATACCAGAAGAAAAGTTTCTGGGCATAAGATTAGTGTACTCGCAAAGAGATATATCTTCATCCTTATGAATAGAATTATTATTCCTTTCGTATTATCTATTGATGTTATAAATGTTGGGATACTTTAAATGTTATTAAGCGGTTCAGTGATTTGTATAGAGAAATTAAGAAAAAAAACCTTCATTAAGCTAGATTTCGAAAATAGGAAAAAAAGATATACAAAAACGAAACTGAAATCCGAAATCGAATCGATCACAAACAAGTCTACTTGTTCAATCTCGCTTAAGCTCTCTCGCCTCTGATTCTCCTCGCGAGTTGAATATCTTTCGGCATAATGGTAACACGCTTGGCGTGAATCGCACAGAGATTGGTATCTTCAAACAAACCAACGAGATAAGCTTCAGCTGCTTCCTGGAGAGCTGCGACGGCACTGCTCTGGAAACGAAGATCGGTTTTGAAATCCTGAGCAATCTCACGAACCAAACGCTGGAACGGAAGCTTGCGAATCAATAGCTCAGTGCTCTTCTGGTACTTTCTGATCTCTCTTAGAGCCACAGTTCCTGGACGGAATCTGTGAGGCTTCTTCACTCCTCCGGTCGCCGGAGCTGATTTCCTTGCCGCCTTGGTCGCGAGTTGCTTCCTTGGTGCTTTTCCTCCGGTGGATTTCCTTGCTGTTTGCTTAGTACGAGCCATTTTTGTCAAACGAAGAGAAGCTTTGCGTATTTGAGAGATTTGATGGAAGATGATGAAAGAGGTTGAGACTGGATTGGGTTTTTATAGCGAAGCGTAGAGAAGGGAAACATTTGTTTTAGTTCGTTGGATCGTTTATTTAATGAACG
This sequence comes from Cardamine occulta, assembly GCA_028015245.1. Taxonomy (NCBI): domain Eukaryota; kingdom Viridiplantae; phylum Streptophyta; class Magnoliopsida; order Brassicales; family Brassicaceae; genus Cardamine; species Cardamine occulta. The sequence continues at coordinate 2,017,556 of CM051391.1, read as the reverse complement.
GTTCAGATTTTTTTAAGTATAGTGATCCGCGTCATGTCTACAACAACCAATCATAGGCGCGTTCTTTAAAAACATTTGCCACCTTACAATAAAAGGCTAATAAGCCTCTCATGTTAAGAAAACAATAAAGCCCGTTAGGCCCGTTAGTCGTATCTCAGTCCACAAAGATTTTGAAATAGTTTTCAATTGTAGTAAAACAAATTGTTTTTTTTTTTTTTTGTAAAAGATTAGTACGTTCGCAGTTGGCTTAACGATCGCGATCAACGACAATAATTAATTTGTGTTATTTGCGACATCCAAATATCCAATGACACCAAAGGTGATTAGCAATTAAAAGTTTTGCTTGCAAATTTTAAAAATATTTTAAATTTTGATTAAACGATCAGTCTTCGTCGTCTTCAAAACTATAAAACAAATATGGTTTTAGTTGTTGTTGTTGTTTGCTAGTCGTTGTCACTGCAAATTAAAAATAGAAAGTTTGAAACTAAAGACCAACGGTAGCTAATAGCCTAATATTAACTCGAAGGTAATGTCATCGACGCACATCTCAGCGTGTGAAATGAATGATGTAAAAACAGGATTTAAAGCTATTTAACTTGATGTTTGTTCACGAGGTTAATAAAGGGGATGAAAAAGATAAAGCTAAAGATTTTGTCAATTGATTGATTTTATCACTGAGATAATAAATTAATATTCCTCACATTTTTCAAATAATACGTGTTATAGTCACAAAGTATAACAACATTTACATAGTGTATATCAAACCAAAGGCTATTTTCTAAGAGATTACAGTTGAGCCAAAAAAAAAACACACACACAATCTAACATTATCTATATAAATTGAGTGTAATTAATCTATATACATTTTTATCTATATATGCAAATATTTTTCAATTTTTGAAATCTTAATTAACTTTTTGACAAAACAGATAATAATCAAAAAAATTAAAGGTAAATTAAATATTTAGCATATATTTATGAAACTTAAAAGATGACATTAATTTTAGTTAAAAGTGTATAAATGGATAGGAAAAAAAAATAACAAAAATATTTTTAAAAACATAATTGTAACAAGATCCTATAGATCTATGTGTATTTCATCTTCAAAATATATATGTATGATATAAGATCAGAGGCCTGGAGAATCCATCTAGTATGCATGCTAAGGATATAATTAAATATTAAGATAAGAACGTATTTGATCTCACCCTACAATTAATTTAACCAAACAAATGATATACAAACCTTTAAATATTATAAAAGCAAAACCCCATATTGCTAGAGATTCAAACAGTTGAATAGAATATCTCTAAAACAAATGGGAAAATTCACAACCGTGAATGGCAAATTAAAAGATGAAGCTTCACAAATGAAACTCAATTTGGTTCATTTGTGTAGCTCTGAAAATGCCAAAACCATTGACTTAGCTCTCTTAAAAGCCACGAGTCATACCTCGCACAACCCACCTTTAGACAAATATATCACTTTCCTCCAATCCACTATTGACACGTGTTACGGCCTTGTGACCGTCGATCATCATGCAGAGGCTACGTTTGAGGACGGACGTGTGCGTGGCTGCTAAATGTCTTATACTTATCCATAAGATGGTTAAATCAGAACATGTGTATAACGGAGAATATAGTCTTCGTGACAATAGTAATCATCGTAATTTGATTTATAATCAAGGAGGGAGTAATCTTAAGTTGAATCATCTTAATGTAAATTCATTTTGTTTTACTAGAGAGTTGTCTCCATGGGTTCAATAGTAAGATTATTTATATTTATATGTTTTGATCATACTTTTTGCGACTAATTTTAAATCACAATTTTATGAAATATAGTATTATGATTTATCAGATTTGTTGTTTTGCATAGGTACAAACAATATCTAGATTGTTATTTATACATTGCGGAGGTTTTAGGCGTTACACCAAATAGAAAAGAAAAATCAGAAGATAAGCGTTTGGAGAGTCAACGAGTCTCGTCTTATAAAACCGAGTGCATTTTCACACAAATCAATTTCTTAGTGGATATATTCGAACATATAAGTGCTAGGCCAGAAACTCCAACATCAAAATTGAACAAAGTCATTGTCGAGATGACAGAACTCATGGTACAAGACTACTTCTCCGTCATGAAATTGATCAAGATAAGGCTTGAAGAGTTGAACGAGAGAGTAGCTAAAAGGGGCGAGTTGGTTCCTATTTTCGTGAGGCTTGAAAACTGCAAGGAGGGTTTGAGTGAGTTTTCTTGGCGAAGCAAATATTTGGTTGAAGATTTTTGGTGTTTGGTATTGAAATTAAAAGATGGTTGGTAACGTTTGATGACAAAGAAAACATTGGATCAAATCTTATATCCAAAACAAAAAAAAAACTTATATCTATCCTTATTACCTGGTATTCGTCTCTATGGACCTATGGTATTGTCATAACAACGCACGAGTCGGTTTCCTTGTGTTTTCTTTTAGTTTGGATTATAAATATTATATGTAAATATATATTTTTTTTTAATAACAGAATAAGTTATGAATGAATACATAAAATGTCGCTAGAGCCTTTGAGTTTACACGCCCAACCCCATCGTATAAACTTTTTAAACTAACTGAATTTTTCTGTAGAAAAGTTTATAGAAATTGAAACCCATGGCCATGCATGACTATTATTCATGTAAAAAGTAAAGCCAATCAAATGTTTTTTTGTTTTAATTAAAACCAAATAAAACGAGTTCAATATTTAACCATTTTTCTAACAACAAAGCGTGCTTTAAAAATAAAAACTACAAAAGGCCTTTTTGCAGTAACTGCAAATAGCCTCTATACTGTATGGTATCACATTTCGATACCAACCTACACTAGTCAAAAAGAAAAAAGAAAAATACATATATATATGTTGCAAAATTATTTAATAGTTTTTTTTTTTTGATAAAAAATTATTTAATAGTTGCACTCGACAAATCTTCATTTTATTGTTTAGGACAATTTATTAACACGAGCAGTCGCTTTCTGCGCCTGCAATTTGTATAAGAATATCATCAGTCAGTTTAATTAAATTTGTTAAACGAATTAAAAACAAAGACAACCCAAATACTGCAAGATATCAATCTACCTCTTTTTCCCAATCACATCTCATAGTGATAAAACCTAAGATCAATGTCTGAACAGCGGTTCCTCCAAATATCATACCAGCCCAAATTCCCTATAAAATATATAAAACCAAAAAAAAAACATTATTGTAGTATTTGATAACCCAAATCTATATAAATAGTTAAAAGGGAAAATGTGATTTACCATGACACCGAGTTTAAAAACCCAGCCCATAATAAACCCAAGTGGAACCCCAATGCAATAGTAACATCCTAAGTTTATATATGCCACATATGATTGCCAACCTGATCCAACCGCGACACCTACTCAAGAACGAAAAGTCAATTATGTACAAAAAGAACATTGACTCGGTAATATAAAAAGAAAAAATAATAAACTGAGATGTACCGGAAAGAACCGGTTGAATGCTGTTAAGAAGAACGGTGAAAGCTAAGAGAAGAGAAAGTTTATTAACGGCGGCTAAGACGGCTTCACTTGAAGAGAAGATCCAAGCGATTTGGTTATGGAGAAGCATTATTATGACCCAAAAGAATAATCCGATTATTAACGATTGTGTCACTGATACAATCGTCGCGAATCTTGCTCCTTTTCCATTTCCTGCTCCTAATTCGTTCGCCACACGTACACTGCAGTTTTTATTTTTACAAACAAACACGTATATTACCATTTCATATTATATAGTTTTTTTCAAAATATTTTAACAAATAATGGTTTTAAGCGCAGTATATAGGTTCCACACGAATATCATTCATTTTCTATGTTTATTCATCTATAGTCATTTAAAAACAAGTTTACTTGTACCTATATATAAACAGGTGTCCACACAAAAAGGAAAGACCCACAGAACAGAGAAACTAGTGAACATAAAAAAACAAAAAAACAAAAAGTGTGTTAGATTAAATGATAAATAGCTAGAGAAGTTTTCTGTGATTTGTATCATCGTAGAAGTCTTATTCAGACAATACGACAAACATATATATAAGAACTAAAAGTGGACACGGAGGAAGATAGACGAAGCTATAAGGATCTATTGTCAAATGTTAGAGCATCTCCGATGAAAGATTCTTATCAATATTTTAATTTTAATTTTAAAAATTCTATGCTAAAAACACCTCCAATAATAGAGGAAAGAGTTCTAGGAAGAGGTTTTTAGTATTAAAAAAATTATAAACTGTATCGGTAAACGCGCGTTAAGAACCCGTCTCTTACAAATCGGTTCTTATTTAAGAGTTTTTAGAACCGGTTCTTAACAGAAATTCTTAAATTTATTATTAAAAAATAGTAAGAACTCCTCATGGGGTTCTAATGGTTGGAGATGCTCTAAGAACTTCTAAACTAGTTTTTAAATAAGAATTTTTAGATCTTCCCTCTCCTCATATCAAGAACCCCTCTAATATTTATCATTATTTATCATTATAAAATTTTAAGAATCCTTCTTCTAAAAACCTCTATTGGAGATGGTTTTAGGTATCAAACTTTTAAAATTTTCCATTAAAAATAATATTGATTCTTAAAAAGATACCTTAATATATAGGTCCAACATGACATCAATTCCGCATTTACTGCAAGGTTGCAACTTAAATTTAACCTAACTATTTATACTTTGCTATGATTGTATTAAATTTATACCAAACTGAACCGGAGCCTATAAGATCATTATCATAAACAGGATTGTAAAATAGCTATAGAGAAGAACAGTTTTCTTACCCGGTTCCGGCGAAGAAAGCGAGAGGAATCATCATTTCCCAACCATTTATCGTCATGCTGCCAAAAGTTTTTGTTCCATAGATTGATCATACATTTTAAAACGAACAATAAATAATTCAGAAAATAATAGAAGATAAGTACAAAACAATGATAACCTTTCCGCAACAACTCAAAAAGCAGTCGTGAGAAACCATGCGATAAGATTATATATGATTTGACTTTTCTTATTCTATAAAAAACACATTAACATAAACATTAAACGACTTACCATATGGACAAGGAGTCAACGGCGATTCGAGCATTCTGAAGATGTCCAGTCATTATAATCAAAATCCGATAATACCAATTCTCCAAACTGTCAAAAAAACAAAATATCTACAGTTAGAAGTTGTGTCGGACACATTAGACAAAAGTGTACATTTATTGATTGGTATACCAAAGCATGACGCCGGAAGAAGCAGAGAGTTTAAGGAATTCCCAAAGTCCGGTGAAGGCTTCTGAGGAGAAGCCTGTCCAAGTAAGTGGACAGCCACCGCAAACGGCATAACCTAATAGAATAAGAACGTTGACCCACCACGAGATACTAATCGTAGCCATAGTCCCAACGACACCTAGTTTAAGCCCGTCAACAAATAACCAACACACTAAAATGTGAACCACCAATGCAACCGCTGACGCAACCGCAGTCACCTAATTATAACCCAAACAAAATGATTAGCTCCAACATTAGTCTAAGAAATTATTATTTTTATGCCTTCTTGATCGTGTTTGCGTTCTTTATGAAAATATTTGTAGGATGAAACGCACAAATCGAGAGAAAATTCATATATGTTTATATCAACACTGTTATCTTGAGTATAGATTTTTTTTTTTTTTTTTTTTGTGTATAGAAATTATGTTTGAAACAATTAGTGAGATTACGTACTCGGTTTTTTAGCTGGCACTGAAGGAAACGTTGAAGCGGAAAAGACAAAGCCAAGGCGAAATGAAGAGGGATGACCCAAATGGCGACAACACCAGAAAGCTCAGCGATATCATCGGGTTGACCAAGAAATTTAAGAACCGGAGTTGCCAAAAGATAAGTAGGTAACAATAAGACACAACAAAAGAAGAGAACAATACAAGAACGTTGCATATAAACTCCCAACATGTAATATTTCTTTGCTCCAAACGCTTGTCCACACAGCGTTTCCAACGCACTCGCCATTCCAAGCTGCACCATTCATTTTTACATATTATTATTATTATTATCTTTTTTTTTAACGAACATTTCATAGAAACTTGGCTTAAGATTATTAATACCAATAGGCCATAGTTGAAGCCGACGAGGACGTTATTGACTATGGAGATGGCGGCGAGTTCAAGATCGCCGAGATGACCAGCGAAAGCTTGAGTGATGACAAGCATTGAATATGATGTTATTCGACTGAATATCGCCGGACCAACGATTTCCCATAGCTTTGTTGTCTCAACCCAAACTCTCTTCTTCAATCCTTCACTGTTTTCCTCCGCCGTGTGAGGACTTTTCAACAGTGGAACTCTTGTTTCAGATCCTTCTTCTACGCCGTCTTCTCTCATCGCTAATCCTTTCTTTTTTTTTCTCTTCTTGATATTATTTATAAGGCGAGGATATATATTATAAAGAGGAGAGTCCGAAGAGAGTGAAGGACCAGAGACGAGTCGTGTATGAATTGGCTTTTCTTTTATATATATATAAATTCAGTGGCTATTATTTTAATTCAGTTTTGGAATAAATAATTCCACAACCCAAATAAAATTCATTTCTAAATATATGTGTATATGAACAATACTGGGAACCCTATATTCACCTCTTCTTAATTTGTCCAATAAAATTGTGCCAACTAAGATTATATTTTAGAGAAATAAATAATAAATTCAAAAGTTTAAACAAATTAAAAAAATCTGAGTTGTTGATTTTCTCTACGATTCCTACCGATCTCTGGTGTTGGATGTCATCGTACCAGTCGACTGATTTTACAAAAAAAAAAGAAAAGGGTTGATTTCTCTCAAAACTCACAATTTTGATTTCATTTCTTAGATGTTGTTATGGTGATTCATCGATTTGACTTTTAAAATTCTGATGTGAGAATGTGGCTATTGCGCATTGTTCCTCTACTCTAAAGAGTTAATTAGATTCTGTAATGAAAAACTGGTGAACAAATGTATATCAATTTTCAATCTTTTTGGATGTTGATGAGGAACAATTTGTTGTACTTATTTGGCAAAGGTATTCAGTGCACTGTCATGGAGCTGGTCTTCAAAGAAACTTTACCATGCTAGTCAGACTAAGAGCTTGCTGATCCAACTCTTTCAATGCTAGATTGTCAGATTCTGTCTGTGACCAGAAGAAAAAAGTTGCCAAAGGGGAGCATGAGAGGAAAACAAGATATGATTGAAGACACGCTTGTCTTTGGAGATACAACGTCTAGAAGATTCCATGTGTGCTTAAACTTTATCAATGATGAGCTGTATCTGCAGAAAAGTAATCCCTTTTATGTGATTTGCATATAAGCTTTTGAACATTCATTTGGTCTTAATACATATTTGGAAAACAATGCTCAAGTGCCAGGCAGTTAATCAACTAGAGACCGAGGTTACTTGCTGGTACAATAGCGTTTGAAAGTTAGAAAAATACGTAAAAACACTCCCTCAGTTTTCTGTTCCATCAAGGTTTGAACATGTTGTTTAGGAGTTTTCTATTTTGTTCTTGTTCAACTATCAAATGGTATTATGTACATTGTCTTTTTGAACTATCCAAGTCTTGGAAATTCCTAAGCTATTTTTTCCTTGATGTTGAGTGTATATAATTTTCCTTGATGACTTAAGTCCTTAACAATCAGTTTCTTAATTTTTTTTTAATTTATTATTTATTTCTCTAAAATATAATTTTGGGCAAATTAAGAAGAGGTGAATATAAGGGTTCTAGCCTTTGTCATTTTCAAAATAGGGGTTCACCCCTTGTTCATGTGTATATTGTTTTCGGACATCATAATAAAATTCAAAATATGACGACAGAAGATTCAATTCTGAAATTATAAAATTTTCTAATTTTCCAAATATATAAAATGGAAAATTACATATATATATATATAGATTTTTTTTTTTGCTTAAAAGGCGTTCAACGAGAAAAATATTAGGACAAGTAAATAAATAAATTTATAATTATAAAAAGCGTTAACGGGATACTTGCTAATCTGCTTGACATCAAACATAATTGATCTTTTATCTGCCACGACCCACGAGTGCCAAGCCATGGATTTTAAATTATGAAATTAATAAAAGAAAATCAAAAAGGTTTGGTACAAGTTTATTTTAATATCAATATTTAACTACTGCAATCTTGAAAGTTCAAACACCACATTTTGTGGTTAACACTCTACATTCGATAGATATTATTTTTATATATAATTTAAAAACTTTTCCGTACTAACTAGTAAGATTTCGGGTTGGTGAGATTTCTTAATCAATTCACTTATAATAAATTACTTTACTCTGTCAAAAAAAAAAAAAACTATATACTTTGAATCTTCGACTTTCGAGTTCTATTGAAATTGAATAACCACGCCACGTGATAATAAATTTCCCACATCCCTCACTGCTTACCCAACATTAATAGAATTGTACAACTTTGAGATGTACACTTGCATGTTTCTTTTTTTATAGCCAAGTAAAGTTAGTCAAAGTTATAAACGAACCGAGTCATTGACGAATTGATTGTTTCTTTTTTTATAGCCTAGTAAAAGTTAGTCAAAGTTATAAACGAACCGAGTCATTGACGAATTGATGGAAAAAAAAAAAAAAAAACGAGTCATTGACGAATATGTTCACTTCCTCTTCTTTTATAGTACTTCCTTTAATCCTATAATATTGTTTGTTGTTGTTGTACACAAACTAGAAAAACAATTAATCCCTACTTTTTCTAGTTATAGTACTTTGAAATTTTATTTTATTTGATATTTCATTTGTTTTCAATAATTATATGAATATATAGTGCATCAATACTCATAAAACCAACAGAAACTGACTCATGCTTTGTTTTTAAATAAAATTATGATAACCAAACATATACATATATATATATATAATTGTCGTCGCCAAACATATATTAGCTAAGATAACGAAATCATTTTTTTTTGTGAAACAAATAATTCCAAAGAAAAACAATCTTATATGACTAATAATTGACTAACTCAATTGTTTTAGATATATAAATACTAAATAATCTTTTTAATGTATAAATAAATAAGTATAAGTTTGATTGATTAACTCCTAACACAAATTATACGGATTAATGAAGACAAGTTTTCCAAATATTAGTTTTGATTCCTAGTTTTTGTTTTGAGAAATTGACGAACGAATATGGATATAACATTTAAACACTATCTTATAGGAAGATGATGATGATGTCATGTATGTAAAGTCAATATAATATAATAAAATAATATTTTTATATACACGAAAACAATTTATATAACTTGATCATTCACATAAACACATGCGTATAAAATATTCTCATAATATATATTTTGGCTTTTATTAACAACAAGCTCTTTCTTCCTTTATAAAAATATGAATATTTGCTCACGATGCATATTTCTTTAGCCAATCAGGTTTAAAGGTTATACAGAACCTTAAAATGCTCCTAAGAGAAACTCAAGCCTAATTTATTTACTTTTAAAAACAAACCAACCAGAGATCACAATAACTTCTATTGAAAGTTACGCCTAAATTTAAAGCTAAAAGTTTTACAATGGACATTTTACAATAACAATCACAATCTCAACTAATCGGTTTCATGAACTATGAGAAGTGAAAACTTCAAGGTAACCAAAATTAACTTTGATGTTTAGTGCAACAGCAACAATTAAGTATATAGTTTTCAAGAGAATAAACTTTGATATGAAGCGCACGTTGGTAACTTTTGATGTTGGACGGTTCAAAGGTTAAAAGGATACACTGCTCGACATTTCTATTAGAATTTCAATCAAATTTTATTAATTCATTTGCCGGGAAAATAGTTAATAAAGATGCTGGACCTGAAATAGCCCAAATTAGAGTAGAGGCCTATATATGAAAGTGAAAGGGCTTCACAGGCCTGCTGGCAGGAAAGGTGTTAAGGAGTTTTTTTTTTTTTTTTTTTTTTTTTTTTAAATGTAAGGAGTTAGTATCTTGCATGGATGTAAAAAAAAGAGGGTAATTAATAGTCGTGAAACAAATATAGGCTACCATTGGTGATATGTAGTATCAAATTTGAGTTGCATTTGATGTTATAATTTGATGTAACTTGCAGTAAAAATTATGTGGTATCAAACCTGAGTTGTAATAAATTTATGTGGTAAGTATGCAGTAAAAATATGAGTTACATTTTTGTCAAAACAATTAATTGATAACTTTTATGATGTTTAGTTGCAGTATCCTTTATTCAAAATAAATTTAATTTAAAAATGATAATAATATATTAAAATACAAACTAAATGGAACAATACAAATTTTCCAAGAATTACAAGTAGTTTAATATGTATATATATATATATATATATATTTCTTCTTTTTTTCTTTTTGAGTTTAAGTACCACATTCATATTCACATATATATATATATGTAACAATTTTATAATAGTTCAATTATTTAACAAATAAAATCAATAATTAAGATAATATAAGAACAAATTTTCGAATTTTTTTGAATTATTAAAATAACTAAAAAAATCTTTGACCAAAATTTTTGATTACTAATAAATTTATTTTGAATTACTAATAAAAAAATTTCATTTGTTATTTTGATTTGACGTAACAAAAAAATAATATTGGTGATTGGAAATTCTATATACAAGCAAATTTTTATGTTAGATTTTTTTAAAATGTTTTGTTGGAGATGTTTTATAAATAAAATAGCAAAAAAATAAAGCAAAACCAAAAAAAAGAGAAAAAAATGTTGGAGTTTTGATAACTCAAGCTTACCACATAAGATATTTGTTGATGTTGGGAAATTTTTGGAGTTAACAATTTTACAAGGAACATACCTCAAAATTATACATCAATCATACATTATTTTAACTAAAACTCAACTTCAATTTTGTTTTTAAACATCATGATTGGTTACATTTTTGATATATTATTGAGTTATGCTTATACCTCAAAGAACATCATTAGTACCTCATTGCACCAATCAGATCCATAGTAACTGTATAACTGGGATGGTAAGGTTTAAAAGGTGTTACTTTTCCATGCATTTTGAAAACATTTTCATACTTTTATGTGAAATTTAGGTTCTGAATTTCTGTGTCATTGGGAAATACACACATATATATATATATATATAAGTTTAGGAAAATAATTATTTAATAATTTTCGTTAGATTTTTTGGTTGACAAAGATCAATGTAACTATGTAAGCAGCACTAAGCAATACAGTACTGTATAGAGATCACAGATCCAGATTTCAGAATTGTTTAAATAATTTATTTTGGACTCACATATGCTCATTCAATAAGATAACACAATTTAATAAAAAGAAAAAGCCAATAACATGATTTACAGTTTTCAATCAACGGGAATAAGATCTGGAGAAGACCTGGATATATATATTTACATAGAGAAATAACTTATAAAGACTCAAAAGGATTTGATGAACCTTGTGAAAATTTGTGTAGAGGAAGAATAATGAAATAATTTTATTCAGTGATTTACATAACATGAAAAGTTACACGTGTCAACAACTCATTTTAAACTCCGGGCTAAATAATTACCAATCCCCTGATCAATCAAACCCATACCAACAATAATCCAATAACACAAATCAATCAAACTATCCAAACTAACACCGGAACTATAAAATGTAAAGAATTTAATATAAAATGTAAAGAATTTAAAACATATAATCTTTTTCAACATCTCAAGCCAAAACGATGGCGTAAATAACCGCCGCGAAAACGGTACCGGCGACGAAAGCTTTGTTGGAGAAAGCGGCGTTGCGTGCAGGAGCGGCGGCTTCAGAAGGGGGCGGAGAAAGATCGCCGGGACTAACTCCAGGACCTTCCGGTGCAGGTGGAGAAACGGTGGGGACATCAGATGACGGAGAAGGAGCGGAAGACGGAGGAGTAGCGGTTGGAGTGGGAGCAGGTGGTGGAGTGGTGGTCGGAGCCGGAGATGAGGCTGGTGGTGGGGTGGCGACGGGAGGAGGAGGTGTGACGGTGGTGATGGGAGCTGGGGCTGGAGCTTGAGCGAGGCATGAGGTAGCGAAGAGAGCAACGATGAAGAAAGCTTCGATCATCTTCGAATTCATTTTCTTGCAACTATAAAGAATGTTTCTTTCGATTTCTCGGAGTGTTGTAATTGGGAGAGTGAAGTAGAGTGGTGATTGGTGAAGGTGTGAGGAAGATGATGGAGGTGTATAAAAAGAGAGTGGGTTTAGATGGACACAGCTACTATAAATAATATAATAAGTATCCAATTAATTTAATAAATTATACGATCTCAAAAGGTATTAACAACCGTACATTAGTATAAATGATTCCAATCTCATGTCGATAATAGAAATAACACATTAGTAAAGTAACAAAGGTTAATATTTGATGACTCTAGTCTCTAGTGAGTGGTAAAAATAGTTAAATATGTTTTGAACATTCGATAGTAAAATATATTCGAGTATATATTCCAAAGTCGAATTACTGACATGCAGGCGCATAGTGGGAACATGGGAAAGGTTGAGCAATAGCCTAATGGGTAACAAGAGTTGATGAATCGAACAAACTTTTTGACTTTATCGTTAATTGGTAAATTTATTAGTTGATTCCGAGTCCTCCAATATATAGTTTCCAATGGTTTAAGGTAGACCGGTTAAAATGAACCAGGAAAACGTATAATCTTTATCGATAATTGGAGAGACAAACATATTGAAATGTCCTTTCATGTTTGTCCTTCTGTCCACTCGATCCACCTACCGATATTAATATATTTTGCTTACATAATTATAAACGATAATTATATCTTTATCTATGACTATATGTATATGCACCTTAATTACAAAACTGATTACGACCTATATATTATATTTATCTAATGATTTGGAGAAATACAGATTGTATTCCCTATTAAGGAAAGATGATATTGTAAATTGTCGTATATGATCCCATGTGCGTAGCAGACCATCGGGATTGGCTGTATTGTGCTTTGTTACCGTTGGATATTGCTGTTTTTTGTTTTTATTATTACTAAACCAAAAAAAAGAGTTGGAGATAGCTGTCAGATTTTAAATGATAAAATAAAACATTACTATATATTACTACTAAATTATATTATAAAACAAACAAAACCGATATAATTAATAATAAATAATACACAACGGAAAAAGACAGTTGATAATATAGCCTGTAAAGGTCTTTCATACGGTGGTTCCAGTTTAAATTTAGTTTAGTTGGTACCAAAATAAAATTTATTACTCAAATTAAATAGTTGGCCATTGGTGTGAACCGACTTATACATTATACCTACAAGTTATTGATTAATACCTAACGAGAGTCCTTCACATTATTTTAGATATTTTCTCGACATCCAAGTTTTTATGTTTCTTCATCAATTTGAAAGTAATATAAAGAGAAGATAATGACATTTAGAGAGATAATATCATGCTGATCATCCGTTCTAACTTTGCTATAGTAAAGATACGTTCTAAGGTTTTTTTTTTTTTTTTTTTTTTTTTACTGCAGGCAAGTCTATGAATGAGAACAATTGTTGTAGCTATTAGTCTAGGCAAGAAGCATGAAAGAGAGAAATACTTAGTTATAAGTTTGATGAGAAGCTGACTTTGAAAAGGGGGCTTATATGTTCACAAGTGGGTGCTATAGGTTCCAGCTTTATTTTCCTCTCCTTTGTTGTTTGTTTGTCTCATTCTATTATACTTAGAGCAAATCATTGAGCTTTGCATAACTTCCAAAATAATTTTAATTGTATTCAGAGCCTAGCCGTGCCAAGTTTCTTTGTCATTGTGAATTTTTTTTTGTTATGTGTATATATAATTTTGTGATAAAATATAAGCTGTCACTAAAATTTAACATATTTTTATAATAATTAGAGATAACAGATACTATTTTATATTTATGAATAAAATTTGTTTACTATTTTAAAGCTATAAAACATTTATTAAGCTATAAAATATATTATTTTTTAATTAACACTATATAATCTATAAAATACAAAAATTTAAAGTAAATGTTGTAAAATATTATAAATAATTAACACTAGTTTTTAATATATGAAACAAAAAATTTAAATTTAAGCATAATCACACTAAAATATATATTTAATTAATATATTAAAGATAATATTTTAAAATTAGGGACCCTAAAATATGCTAAATATTTAGAGGCTTAAGGCCAATGCCTTCTTGCCAAAGCCATAGACACGCCTCTGATTGTATTCTTTATTTATTGGCATTATAGCAATGGGAATTTCATGCAATTGAAACTAACACTCGTTGTGTAATACTGCACATATGTATTGCAACCAGTTATCTTCCCCTTTTTTTTTTTCATGTTGTCTAGTAATGTCTACAATCCAAGTAAGTGAAAACTATATATATATATATATATTGAAGAGATTTTATGTAATGGGAAATGAAAACAACTACAAAAAAATCAGATAAAAAATAGAATCAGACCGTGAGACTGGGATACGTATATATTGAAGAGATTTTATGTAATGGGAGTACTATATTTGTTCGGGCACAAAGTGTTAAAGAGCTAATACTTGTCCAATGCTAGGACTTTCATATTCTTGTTACCAAACTGCCAGTGGATTACAAAGGGGATTAGGGATTAAGATCGCGGCGATGTCATCGGAAAACAAACCCAAGAACCCTAAAATCCTCTGCTTTCATGGATTCAGAACTAGCGGTCTCATTCTCCGTTCGCTTCTAGGTAAATGGCCCGACTCAATTCTCCGAAATCTCGACCTCGATTTTCTCGACGGTCCATTTCTGGCCACCGGTAAATCAGACGTCGAACGCTTGTTTGATCCGCCGTTTTACGAGTGGTACCAAGCTAGCAAGGTCCGTTTGCATATCAAAAACATTTAATTTCCTTAAATTCAGTGTCATAATGACCATCTGAGTAAAGTTTTGATTTTTTTTCCTCTGTTAAGATTACATACATATACACAAGAACTGACTTTATGGAGAATATTTTAGTTAATCTGCTGAATTTTGATCAGATTGAAGTCGTAGAAGTTGAGTAGAAGATTTGGGAATGTATTGTAGGGTTTTAAAGAATACATGAATTTTGAAGAGTGCTTGGCTTATATAGAGGACTACATGATAAAGAATGGACCTTTTGATGGTCTTCTTGGTTTTTCCCAGGTTAGTTTTATTTGATTGATACTGGGAGAGATTCTAGTGTTGATTACTTTGATATATTTCACAAGGGTCCTGGACCGTTGATTCTTGATCCATTTTGTGCTGTTCAATTCTTGTAGGGAGCTTTTCTAACTGCGGCCATTCCCGGAATGCAAGAGAAGGTACATAACCTATTGAATCTGTATATGAGCTTTCGAAGAGTCAAACCTATTGTTAGAATATTTTTCTATTGTTTTGTTCTGTGTAAGTGTTTTATGTATGAAACTGTTTGTAGGGAACGGTGAGATTGTATCAGAATATGAGCTTTTTGAAGAAAGAAACCTATTGTTAGAATAGGTTTTGTTCTGAGTAAGTGGTTGATGTTTTGTAGGGAACGGCTCTTACTAAGGTTCCAAAAGTAAAGTTTTTGGTGATAATTTCCGGAGCAAAAATTCCAGGGATAGTGTTTGGGCAGCCTAAAGTTGCAGCTGCTGCATTCTCATCTCCACTTCGTTGCCCGTCACTCCACTTCATAGGTAAACCGTATCAATGTCCCTGCGCATGTTCTTAAACTGGATTTCTCACATCTAAGACTCTGATCAACGCCAAGTTTCTGTCTAGTTTTTTTAAGCTTACATTGATACTTGATAGTGTGGCTTTGATGTAAGCCAAGATTGGCTTTGGAATGTTTAGATAGAATGTAATGTGCAGCACTATATGTTAACATAGTTTTAGATCTCCATTGGAGCTTGGATGGGCTTTTGCTTTCGAGGACCAAATATGACATTGGAGATGACTTGTATGTAGGTTTATGGAATCGTAATTGAGAATGGAGAGATTGTACAAGTCTGTGTCGGTTTTGCAGGTGAGAGGGATTACTTGAAGACACATGGCGAAGTTCTTGTAGAATCATTTGTAGAGCCAGTGGTGATCCATCATTCAGGTGGACACGCTATACCAAAACTTGGTTAGTAAGAAACAGAAAGCTCTGTTTTTTTGGAAGAGGAATGAGAAATCTACAATGGAAATAAGTGATATAAGATCTGTCTCTTCTTGTTTTGCTCTTATGAGCTTTATCTTTGTTTTCTGCAGATGCTAAAGCTGAGGAGACAGTGTTGAGCTTCTTCCAGAGGATTAGGCAGATGCTTTCTGATGAATCAGGTTCTGTTAGAAGCTTGATGTGATTGAGAGCTTCTCAAAATGGGTACCTTGAGATTAGATGATCTTGCAGTTATAATTTTGTGAGATGTGGCTATCCTCCATAGTCTGGTTTACTCCTTAGTCTTTGATACATGGACTAAATTAAGTCAACAAAAATTAAATTAGTAACTCGAAGTGTTTTTCTTGTATAATAAACAGAGAGCAGCCAAAGATGGTCAAATATTTTTGTTTATCTTTAAATATATAAGCAGCCAATATCTGTTTTATCTATTACAAGAGATTTTCTACATTTATTCATTAACAAAATAGTGATAATATATCGTAGGCAATTTTTTTTTTTTGGAAAATCATGATTTTCTATAAATGCCTTTTTTCAAAAGAACACCCATTTATGAAGCTCAAAATTTTAATTTGTCTACAATAAACACCCGTAACAGAAACCAAAATTTATTAATAGCGAGAAACCATTTTATCTATACATATATATATATATATATTCTACTTTTTCATATTTATTCGAAGAAAAATGAGTTTAACTCAAAACAAAACAAAAATGATAGGGGAAAAAAAGGGATGGAGGTGCACTAAAGAAGATGAGTTAAATTATTGCCCTTTAGATGAAGTATTTTATGGTCAAATGGATTCTCATGATAATCTATGAGTTTCCACTTGTAACAAAGTTTTACTTCTTTTTTCAGTCGACCCTTATGCCCTATTAACTTGGCCTTGTCGGTTACTTTTCAGTCTTTTTACTTTTATTTGTCAAAAGATCTTTTTTTCGTGTGTGCTATAGACTATAGTTGATTGAACATATCGAGTTTACCAATCCTATGATTACCCCCATTTCAAAATATAGTTTAGGTAATGAGATAATAAAGGTCGATTGGTTGTGAAAATTCAGACTAATAAATCATCATAAAGTTTTGTATTCCCACGCTTGCAAAGTTTTAGCTGATCTGTTTTTTATAAAGTTAACAAACAAGTCATCATTATCATACTATAGTTTCATTAGTTACTTGTATATATTGAATTAGTTTTTTGGTTTAGCCGGCTTTAATATTGTTTTCCCTATTCACCTTACATTAGGGGAGACAACACTACTTGAATTTTAAAATATTTGCTCTCGTGGAAAAACTACTAGAATTTATTTGATCTAGTTGTGATGACATCCACATCATGTAGATATGCAATTAATATACATTCCAACGATCGTATCATTGACTACAAGTCTACAACACTATTACCCTTATATTTTAAGTTTAAATAATGATTGCGCTCGACACATTTTTAGACAATACGTAAGTATATACTATGAAATTTCTTAACTCATAAATTCTGTTTGGTATATAGATGTTTCCTTTTTATAATAGTGTACTTCTGTGCTATACTTGTGTTATGTTTTCTAATTAAACAAACTATCTTTTGGAAATAAGAATATTTTGTTTTACATTTTTCTGGCGATGAAATGATTCCATTCATCATGTTATAGATTGAAAAATTTGATAAGTTATAAGAAAGGAAATGTGATGAAATAATTGACATGTGAATAATGAACGGAGACCAATCCTCTGTGTGTCTCCACGTAGGAAAGCGGTTTCCCGGCAGCTGACAAGTACACGTCAGCACGTCTTCTCAAACGTCTTTCAGTATCCATTTCCCTCCTCCAGATTCGCTGTTTTTACTTTTTTTACTAATCTTTACTTTCGTAATTTGAGCGCACAAAATATTCGCATTTATTACATATGCGACACAATACTTATTTTAATCTTATAAAACCATTGTTTTTATCGAATGTTTAAGTCAGATCAAAATTTTAGACAAACTTTTTTTTATTAGATCAATATCTAATTGTTGCGCTCCGTGGTCTTTTCTATGAGATTGGATTAAATAAATACTATTTATGAGTGCGAATGTTGGTTTCCTTCTCGAATTTCAACATACGAACCAATGATCTTCCTTAAAGAAAATAGAAATTAAGATATGCGTATGTTTCAGATTTTTCAACAATTTCAAACCAACGTCCTTTAAAAAAAAAAACAAATATATCATGTAAATTCATCATGCAATTTCGTGTTGACAAGACAAATGACCCTCGACTGAATGAAGAGACTAGTCATTAAAAACAATTTGTGTGAATATTAGTCTTGGTCAAATTTGTTTAATAAAAGTAAAAACATAGAAGAAGAAGAAAAAAAAAAACTGACGCCGTAGGTCTTACGTCAGCAGAAGTTAATCGGACGGTGATGGGCTGAGAAATTATCACCTTATACGTTTCTTCTTCAAACTTTGCAAATTATCTACAGTTGTCTAAACTTTGTTTTATTTGATGACTCAAAATAAAACAATCTACTGAATTATATGCTAAATAATTCTGAAAAGTTGACAAAAAATTCAGACC
This sequence comes from Cardamine occulta, assembly GCA_028015245.1. NCBI lineage: Eukaryota > Viridiplantae > Streptophyta > Magnoliopsida > Brassicales > Brassicaceae > Cardamine > Cardamine occulta. The sequence continues at coordinate 1,998,837 of CM051391.1, read as the reverse complement.
TTGAAATTATTAAGAGCATTACTGATTTTGATGTGATTAGACTGCCCATCACTTTATTGCAGAAATATTAATGCATATATATTTTATGCCTTTAGCATATGGACAAAAATAATTATCGCGTTTATTTTGATTCTATCCCCTTTTTTTTAGTTTCCCAAAAAGTTATCTCTAATATATATCCCCCTCCCTTTGTTTTTTAAAATCCTACACTTAACTATTTGAACAAAAAAAACAAAAGCTTATTTTCTTTTTGAAATATCTTGAAAAAAATAGATTTAATTTGTCATATACCAGAATATTTTAAGGCAAAGTGGTAAAATCATAAATAAGAAGGTGAATTTTGGGACACGATTTGACAAAAATATAATTGTGTCTCACAATTCGTGTCTCTTTGGTAAAATGTTTATTTTAAATTTTGTGTAGAATGTTTTAATTCAAGTTGTTTCAGTTAAAATCACTTGTTTTATTAGTTAGTAACTCGTTACATCACATGATATGTAAACAAATAGCATTACAATCACTTAACATTTTTACCCACAAACAAAAAAAAAGGCATTACAATCGTAGGACTCAATTCATCAAGGAGTTTTTTAATTGCGCTAAAATCTAACAACCATCTTATTTACGGTTTTGATATTTTAGTACTTTTAAAACTACTTTTAAAACCTTTGATAGTTTGTGTAGTTACTCATATTTTAGTACAAGCTATAGAACAGTGATAACCTAATGTTTTGTTTTTTTTTCAGTAAAAATGGAATCAATTAAAAGACAAACGCAAATCAGTTTTCCTTTTTAGATCATTATAATGTTTAGAGAGGTCCGACCAAATTGACCAAAATAATAGGAATAACTAATTAAAATTAGAAAGAGAGAAAAAAAAAATGTAAAAGATAAAAGAAAGCGTTACAAAGTGTGGTTGAGGACAGATTTATAATAAGATTCCGATTTCCAATAAACAAGAAATGTAACATAGCAAAAATAAAAATAAAAAATAAAAAATAAAACCTTCTCAAATCTCAAATCCCAAATCCAAAAGAGAGAGTGATAAAGAGAGAAAGATAACCTCTCTCTCTCTCTCTCTCTCTTTCTCTCTCTTCTTCTCCTTCTTGAGAACCTCCTCTCCTGAAAACGACGTAGTTTCACATTTCTCCACTTCTTGAATGGAGTTTGAAGACAACAACAACAACAACGAAGAGCAAGAGGACGAGATGAATATTCACGAGGAAGAAGAAGAAGATGAAGACGACGCCGTTTACGACTCTCCTCCTTCCTCTCGTGTTATCGTCAAAGCCTCGACAGAAAGTCATGAAACCACCGGAACAACTTCCACCGGCGGTGGTGGAGGATTCATGGTGGTTCACGGCGGAGGAGGAGGAGGAAGTGGAAGCAGGTTTAGGTTCCGTGAGTGTCTTAAGAACCAAGCAGTGAACTTAGGAGGACACGCGGTGGATGGTTGTGGTGAATTTATGCCAGCTGGAATCGAAGGTACCATCGACGCACTAAAATGCGCCGCTTGTGGCTGTCACCGTAACTTCCACCGCAAGGAATTACCTTACTTTCACCACGCGCCGCCTCAACAGCCTCCTCCTCCACCGCAAGGGTTTTACCGTCTTCCAGCTCCTGTAAGTTACCGACCACCACCGTCACAAGCTCCTCCTCTTCAGCTCGCTCTTCCTCCTCCACAAAGAGAGAGGTCAGAAGATCCAATGGAGACTTCTTCTGCGGAGGCAGGAGGAGGGATTAGGAAGAGGTTTAGGACTAAGTTCACGGCGGAGCAAAAGGAGAAGATGTTAGGTTTAGCTGAGAGAATTGGATGGAGAATTCAGAGACAAGACGATGAGGTGATTCAGAGATTTTGTCAAGAGACAGGAGTTCCAAGACAAGTTCTTAAGGTTTGGTTACATAACAACAAACACACTCTTGGTAAGTCGCCTTCTCCACTTCATCATCATCATCAGCTTCCTCCTCCTCCTGCTCTTCCTCCACAGTCTTCGTTTCATCATGAACAAGACCCCAACCATGAATCTTGAATTTCTTGATAACTAGGGTTTTAATTTAGCTAATTAAATTACTTGAGAAATTTGAGAGAGGTTTTTTTTTCTTGTTTAAATTTATGTACCCATTTTCGTCTTTGGTGATGATGTTTATGATGATATTATCTTTCTGGTTAATTAACGTTTTTCATTATTATCTTCTTCATATCTCGGCAAAATCCTTGTTTGCCTACTTATGAACTAATGACGTCCTTATAAGTTGCACTACATAAGTGAATATTTGAATTTATCATGTTTTGTGTATGAATTTAATTACAAGAACTCGTGCATACATATGCGTGTCTTCGTTTTATTTTATGTGAGGATCTTTTTAGTAATGCTTCTTAAGCTTATAATTGTTGACATTGTTCTTGTTTCTTAAGTTCTTGGTGTTTGAGAGTTGTATAACATTTGCTTAACCATTATTTTCACGCACACACATTTATAGATCTAATTGTGTTCTTTGTTTCTTAAGTTCTAGATATTGAGAGTTAATATATACTTATATAATGATAATTCATAGTTGCTAATTAAATTGGCTATGGTTATTGTTATTATTTTATGTTTTGTGGTATTAATTATATAAGCATATGGTTTCTCATTTAATAGTCCAATGAGTGTAGGACTCAAATGTAGATCGGTCGGAATTTCCTTGGGATGGAGATCTCTGCCCTAAGAATTTATTTCAATGTCATATATGCGTGGATTCCTCAGTCACCAATCAATATTAATATACTATAGTATTAATTTGTTCACTTATAAATCATTTAAGTTTTTTCCCTTGGAAATGAAAAAGCTAAAATAATCAGCTAGCAGCTGCAACAATATTCTGATTCCTGGGAATTAATTCTTCACTTGAAAAAGGGACAAAAACTCAAAACATGTCGATGCATCCAAAGCTTCATCCTCTTTATGTCTTTCTAATTATTTAAATATTTCTATATCTATTTTTATGAGTATCAATATATGTATATATCTCTATATATATATAGTACTGTTCTTTGAAGATCTGGGGAAGGAGACATGTGGGCTCTTTGGAAGCAAGGAGAAGAGATAAAAACATATGGGCACACATATATTACTGCACTGCATTAATGATGTTCTTCTCTTCTTCCAAATCCCTAGACTTTCACCTGGAAATAATTTTGTTTATTTTTCCTATCATATCATTCGTTTGTCTAATTCACTCGTTTGATCTATACTTATATGATAAACTTTGAGTCATTTACATTCAATTTAATCGCGCAGTAACCTTTTCTATTGATTCCATATTCCATCTTCAATAAATAAATCATTTAGTAGCGATAACGTCAAGTTATAAAAACTTATTTTTATCGTCAGTTACAGTAAGTAAACTTACAAGTGGTTCGGCCTAGTAAATTTATTCAAGTGGGTGTGTGAAAAATCATTGACTGAGGTGTGTGTAAGTCATACCAAATAAAGTATAGAATTCAAATGAAATTTAGGGTTTTGAGTGAAAAATGCAGAGGAGAAAGGGAACCAAAATTATTGTAAAAGGAAAGAAGAGGCAGATAAGATCCGAGTCCCCATCTCACGGCCATTTCCATATTTAGCCTTTCATGTCTCAACCTCTCTCTTTGAGACAATGCAATTAAAAAAAGAGTGACAAATATACACACAAATGAAGAGACTTGTCACTTGTGAGAGATGCTTTTGCTTGATAAGGCAATCTAGCTCTACGCATTCTTGTCTATGTTAAAGCTGCACACTCCAAGACTGAATATGACTTTGTGGTCCTCTCTTTTCTTTTGTTGGGTCCAATATTTTGTTTTCACACATTTCAAACGCGCCTACCTCAATTAACTAGTTGATGACGACTCCGATAGAGTTTGAATTTTGATCAGGACATGTTTGGAAATAATGATTAACGTTTGTAAATCTACCATTTTTATTATCAAGGTGATGATTATCTCACATTTTTTAAGTTAATTGTATACATCTATATGGACCAAAATTTCCGGTTGCTTTATCAATACTAGAAAATTATATTTCTAGCATCAAATTTTTAGCATCATTTGTATAACTGATGCAAAAAAAAAAAAAAAAAAAATTTATTTAGAGTCATTTTGTTAAAGTGCCAGTAAACGATTGACATTTGCATCAGTTTTTACATGAAATGATGCTAAGTGTTAGATTATTTATATTTTTAACGTCATTTATTTTAGAACTGACCCAAATTTTCAGTTACTTAATTTATTTATTTATTTTAAGCATCTTAATTTTCTTTATTTCCCCTAAATCTATCTTCAATCTAAGAAAAATAAAAATATCAAATTCTCAATTTGCTTCCATCTTCTTCTTCTTCTTCGTCTTATTCAACTCACATTGCAGCGTCTCTCACTTGATCCGCCGAGGTACATAATCTCCTTCTTCCTTCGTCCTCTCCTTTTCTCCCGACGAAGCTCACCCCAATTCGTCTCTTCAGTTTCTCAACTTGATTTAATTTCTCAACCGGGTGTTATCGTCATCTCTCTATTTTCGATTTTCTCTGCTTGCTTTATAGTTTTGATTAGTCTCAGATTGTGAAGCCATAGAGATAGTATAGAGATAGATAGAAGCTATCGATTCTCTCTTGGGAGATATTGAGAGAGAAGCCATGGAGTTTGAGTTTCTCTTCGACTATTAGGTGTTGGATTACACTCGACACGAGAGCTTTTGAATATTGACACATTGGTGCGTGATCATGTATATACATTATCTAGGTTTTAGTTGTTCACAATCTTGATCAGATAGGATATAACCATTGCCACACCACAGATGATCATTGATTCATTCTAGAGTTTCTATGTGTTTTATGCCACACTTTTTAATTGAGTTTCTATGATATCTTAAACATGCCATTTGTTATACTATGAAGCATGCTCAAATCATAAGCATAGGTCTACTTGTTTTGGCCGAGGAATCAAATCATAGCTCACCTTTTTGTTTTTTAGAATTGTGAAAGCTAATATAACATGATCTCTATGTTCTGATTGCTACTGTCTGCATGTTTCTTGCTGGAAAATTTGAAGAAACTCCAAGGCCGTCAAAAGATGGTATTGTTGTCTCCTATGAAATAATACACAAGAAGGATCAAGCACAGAAAATCAAGCAAAAGGTCCCAATGCTCCTAAACCTTCTTTACTTCGTTGCTTCATGTTTAGTTATTAAGAATGTGCACTTCTTTTCCCCATCTTCCATTTCCGATGACATTAATTTTATACTAACCTCAGGAATATGCTTGTTTGTTAACAGTCGTCCTCTTATTACTGTCATTTTCGTTGGATCTCTCATCTGTGCTGGTCACCTTGACAGAGATTTTAGCTTTTCGTATATCAAGTAGCTACAAAATTCATTACTAACATCTCTTTAATTTGAGTGTGTAAAATTTATGTGGTTCGCTTACTCTTATGTCTCTTCTCACTGCTCTGTTACTCTCTCTTTTTCAGGAAACCAAAGGACCCACGAGGCTGTAATCTTCCTTTGACCCCTCCCTCTCTTCCCATCATCGGTCATCTTCACCTTCTCCTCTCTGCCCTGACCCAGGTACTTCTCTTAAAACCATTTCATAAACCATTAGTAGCTCAAACTTTCCTGATCTTATATTAGCTTATTATTTTACTTGCTACATGTCTCAAACTTTTTAGTTTTTAAAGTAAAAGGGTAGTGTATGTAGCTAGATAGTATAGTATGAAGAATACTTCTTTCAGATAATATACCTAACTTTCAGCTAGTTAGAGATATGATGGATGATGATGATGATGAACTGGTTGATAACTTATGAGTTTAGTAGGTATGTTAGTCTTACAATCTGTTTTTCTTTTAGATTTGATTGTTGTATATGTTTATACATTGTCACAGCTTGAAAAGACTAACATTATGAGATCTTATAAATGCAGATGAACGATATTTTTAGGCTCCTTGTTGCTGACCTCTGTCTCAACCAGGTTCTTATATCTTACTCCTCTCTCTGTTTTGATTTTTACTGTGTCTAATCGTTTAAATTTCCAGTGAAATTTTTGATGTTCTGAACATTTGGACACAAATTTTGCAAAAACTTACAGCTAGAGAAACAGAGAAGAACTAAAAGCTTGACTTATTACTCGTAAGAATATGCTGCTCAGAGCTCACACTCATGTTCTTAGTGATTTAGGATTTAGTGACATAACATTTTAACTAGAATTTGTGAGGTTTTTAGTTGGTATTCGTTTCCATCTGTTTAGCTGTTGAAAGCTTATTGCAATCTATTGATAACCTCTATGCTTCTCTTTTTTTGGTGAGTTTTTTAGTTGGTATTCTTTTTTTTTTTTGACAAGTTTCAGTTCTGGTTTGACTTACACGGAATGAGGAAAAGGTAGCTGCTTGCAAAGAACTTGGGCTGAGGACATTTTCACAAAGGTAAAAGCGAGAACAAAGGTGTGAAGCAGCAGAAGCTCATAGCCTTATGGAGAGTAGTAACCATATTGTTAAGATTCTGCTTGAGACTTGGATCCCTTTGCAAAGGGAGAAGAAATGCTCAGAGACAAGAATCATGGTGATTAATCAATAGAATCTGGTCGGTTGTGTTCATGAATCTTAAGAGTTTGTTTTTGGCTTATGTATCTCTGCTTTGGTCAAAATACTTTGTAACTATGGAACGTGTTTCTATCAAATACGCTGTTTTATACCATATATTTGTATTCAACTAAAATCAATGATGTGTACTCAAAAACGATATTATTCTTTGATTAAACATCCGCAATTTAGAAATAAAATAAAATTAAAAAATGATGCTAAATTTACTAATTATTAATTGGTGTCAGTTTAGAAATGATGTTAGAATTACCAATTAGTGTCATTTTTAAAGTGATGCAACACTTACCAATTAGTATCATTTTAAAAGTGATGCTACATTTATGAACAGCATCATTTACAAAAATGATACTAAACTTTAATTATAGCATCATTTTTTAAATGATGCTATATTTTGAAAAGAATGACAGTAAGCATAATTATTCTTTTAGTGTATAAACAAACTAATTATACAAAAAAACGCATTTAGCTCAATCGAAGAGTAATTAGTTAGGTAGAAAACAAAAAATTTAGCTGATCTTTAACTTGAAAATACATTTCTTGGTTTAGTGAGATCTTAATTTAAATTTAAATTCAGAGTACTTTAGAAACATTAATTTTGGGTGAGCTAGGAGTCTCCATTGCTTCATAAATGAATTTTTCAAAACAACAATGATAAGGACATGTATGATATTGTAGTGGTAGTAGTATATGATTAAAAGATTTATTCAGAATTCAGAGGTGAAAAATGTTTACTCGGCTGATGCAGTAATGAGAAATGTTGGAGTCTGGATATGTAATAAATGTTCATAGAAACTAGTGAAAGGCAGTTATGTAAATAAAATGCAGGTTTTTTTTTTGTTTTGTGGTTAAATATTTTTTGATCAGATGAAAATATATTTTTAAATATGATTTTTTTTATTTTTTTACTGTGGTCCTATTCATGGAATCTTTCAGCTAATACGCAGAAACCCATCGGACAACGACCCATCAATGTGTATAATGTGTACCATACATATATATACATGTGTGTATACGTTTATATCAGCATCATCATCATCAGTGTTTTTACTGTATAATAGTTACTGTCGTTTTGCTTCATTTAGGGAATCTAAATGTGACCCACAAGCAGGGTTTATTACCACCCTTTCAAGCTAAGTTTCGAAACAAGTAACATTATTTTAATATTAAAAAGTTCGATTTTGATTGCGTAAATAAATATATAGGTGGGACAAAAGAACAATAGGACCAGCTTGGGTTAGGGTTTGATTTTTCTTTAAACTATATGATATTGCCATACTCTTAGCTTCATAAACATTGCCCTAATTTGGGAAACTGATGATGATTCACGTGCAATGAATAAATCTTCTCTGTGTTTTCTCTTTATATATGTTTAATTATTACTGATTCTTGAGGATGTACTTAAATTAGCCACCATAATTCAAATAATTGTACGATTTTATGTAATTAATTAATCAAAGACATGTAATTTTTTTGTTTCTCTATAAAAATAATATTCTCGGCTTTGTATCTACCGCCCAAGGGATAGTTGTATTTTAGTATTTCTGTTGGATTCTCTGATCTAATACAAAAAATAAAAAAAAATTCTCTTTAGTTATATACTCCGTATATGTGTAAAAGAAAAAGCAAAGGTTGAAAAAGTTTAGAAGCCATAACTTTTAGCAAAAGCAATAAATATAATATTATATATTTTGGACAGTTGAATGACAATGACGACTCATTATGACAAGCCCATTGATAGAATTATAAAAGTTTATTTGTTTTGTATTGTTGTCTTCGCTTAGTCCACTGTCCAAATAGTTGTTCATTTCAAAATTTTCACTCAGACACACACATATATATATGTATGATATATTACATAGCGTGTAAGCACATATATAGTGCGTTAGTATGAATTATGAATGCGTACGTATCATGCGGATCCCAAAATTGTCCCTTTAAACACGAAGATTTTTTTTGTGTGTGAAAGGTCAGGGGCCAAAGCTAGAATCTGCAGGGATTAAGTAAAACTTCTGTTTACAAAAAAATCTTTCACATTCACCAATTAGAAGAATATTAGTTGTATAGATTATTGAGAAATATAGAAAACAACTCAAAACGACAATTTTTTGTGAGTTATTACTTGTCGCAGTTAGTTATTTTAAAAAATATATTATTCTTCATAAAATATATATATATATATACATGTTTAAGTTTAACGTATCTACCAACTACCATTTGCTATAATTTTATAATTTAATATAGTTCTAAATGTAATTTTAAATGAATTAATATGCAAATAGTAGTTTAATTTTTTTTTTTTTTTGGTAAATGGTTACGATCTTAAAGTTCTCTAATATTTTCATACTGGAAAACAAAAACAACAAATTATTTTCATGGCTAAGGCCAGAAAGATTGGACCGATGGCGTAATTTTAGATTGTTACCTTTTCAAATTGAAATATATATATATATATATATATATATTGTTATTAAATTGATACATAAATTTATAAATTTATAAATTTTCTCCAAGCACAATTATTTATTTCATCGGTAGTCTGCCATGCGACAATGGTAGGCCCAAATGGTTTAAATTTAATGAATCTAACATTGGCCCATTAGGCATACTTACAGATCCTACAGGTTACTGGACCTCGAGTCCAATCATTTTATTTATTTTTCGTGAAAAATATTATTTTATATAATGGATTTCACGAGAGATCGACACATATCAAAATTATAATTTACAAGATTATGACATGTGTCAGTTGGTCGATAAGATTATGACATGTATCATAAAAATTATGTTAATTTTGTTTTCCTTAATAAAAAAGAAAATCAAAGAAAAAAAATTAAATAATATAGTGAATAATTTTTAGTTTCCATTTTTGTAATATATATTAAATCTTTTATTTCCAAAAAAAGTTATACAGTTTTCCAAATTTAAAATTTTATATTATTATACTATTTAAATTCTTATAAATTTATAAAATTTCAAGGAATTGTGAAGGATTTTGGTGAATGAATGTGCGAAAAAATGATATTCGGTTTGAAACCGATTGAAGATGTAAATAAGATAATTTTAGAGGAAAATCAAAAATTTTACCAGAAAAACTTATCGTCTAGATGTGAGCGAGAACATAACCTCCGGTTACCAAATTCGTTTTTTCATATCTCACACTATGCATGTGCATTCGGATTTGATTCAGCTTTTTGGATTTTCGGATTTAGAGGCATATGACATAATCGGGTATTTATATATTTTTGTTTGGTTATGTTGTTCTAAGTTTGAGTAAGGTTCCGGTACAAAAAATATCAGAAAAAATAAATTAAAAATTGGTGAAATTTACAAATGTAATTATGAACTTTCAGATATTTTTTTGTTAATTTTGGATATTTTAGTTATTTAAGTATAAAAATAATTGATATATTTTGGTTTATAATTGTAGGGTAATTGGATCAAAAAAAATTTAAATATAATTAATATTTTTGGATATATAATTGTATTTCAAATATTTCAAATATCCATTTGCTTTTTGGTATTGGGTTTGGTGCTTCGAATATATGAATGTAGGATCCATTCGTTTTTTGTCAGATTGGTATCTTTTTTTGGGTTGGATTCGGTTTGCTTATTTAGGTTTTAGATATTTTGTCCAAACTTATCTTACACGATGATAAAAAAACGAAACAACAAAATAGAAGCAAAAGTTACTAGACATGATATATATTTTCATTTATTAGTAATATAATTTTAATATAGAAAATTAAATAAATTTATTTATTAAAAAAAAATAATCGTAAAATAAATATCTTCTCTAACTAAATATTTTTTCTACATTTTTTACCTAAAATAATTTAAAATATATTTTTAACAAAAAATATTTTATTTAATGAATTTGCTTAGTTACTAGACAACAAAATAGAAACAAAAAGAAACGAAACAAACACTTCTGATCGTGGGCCCAATTCTAAGCCCATCGCGCCTTATTTTATTACGACATCGTTTGGACAAAAAGTCAACTTTCAGCACAACCGATACGGTTTTTTTCCCGCTATATTTATTTGGCGGGAACCACTTAAAAAAAAAACTTCCTCTGGTGTTTTATATAGTTTTGTAGCTATTTCCTACCAACAAAAAAATATCCATCCTTTTTTTGTTAGCTCAGTATAACCAAAGCAATAAATAAAAACAAATCTCAGAATTGAAATAATGGTTTATATTTTAAAATTTTTCTTCAATTATTTTCATTTTGTCAACCTCTCTCACCAGACATCATAATAATAATGATAATTAAACAAAAAAAACAGTGAAAATTTAAGAAAGATGTGTATGAGAAGGATAAGAAGAAGAAGAATCGTGAGTCTTAAAGCTGAAACAACAAGCTGATACTTCTAAAACCCCATTAGGTGTTTGTGAACATAAGCCTAAGCCATCATTCTCTATCATTTCTGCAATCTTCTTCACTCTCTCCTGCAACAGAGTTTAGGAGAACCACACAGTTTAAAGCTTGGCACTTTTGTTTGCTCTTTTGAACACATAACACAAAGATCTCATAAGTTTTTTTTGGGGGAGGAGAAAAGAGGATAAAAAATTTGGATTGCAAGAATCAACCAAACTACAACATGTTTTGTGGGGTGCAAGATTTAGTTTTAGATGTGACAAGAGTGTGTATGTATGTGTGAGAGAGAGAAAAAGAGTCACAAGACACACAGCTAGAGAATTATATAATTTAAAGTGGTCTTTGGTCTACACTCTCCACTAGTTTTGGAAGTCAAAGGATTCAGACCCACAAACTAGTTTCTCTTTCTATTTACTTTTTACTTTTAAAAATATAATTACAAATGTGTATGCAAATGCATCAGTTAATGCACAAACATTTACATATAAATGTTTGATCTTTAATGATTTCTAACATCTCCACAACTGGCATTTTCTTGAAATTGAACCACCAATTGCTACTTTATATATGTGTGTGTGTTTGATATTAAAAGAGAGATTTTTGGTGGATTTGTTTTTACCTCTTGAAGAAGTGAGAAAAGAGGAGAGAAGGAAGAGTTGTGAAAGAGTAGTGATTGCAATTCTCCAGAAACAGAAAGCGCCACTGCAGCAGCAACTTCAGAAGGTCTAAACTCCATAAAGTCAATACCTGCTCACTCACCACAACCACCATTTTAATCCATAATCATAAAAAGTAAAAGTAAGAAAAACAAAAAAAGCACAAAGACAAAAGTGGTCAAGAAAATAAAAAAAAACATCAAGAATAGACCTTTTTCACCTTTGGTTGTGCTGGCTATCACTTGTAGTGATCTGGATATCAATGTGTTGGATGGTTCTTGATCACAGTTACTCATCTTTCTAAGGAAATATCTTATGTATGAGCATGGAGTTATCGCTCTCAATCTCCATTTCAATCTGTTCAACACCAAAAGTTCCATTCTTTGTACTGATTTAGCCTCAAACACAAACTGAGGATCTCCAACCTGTTCCCAAAATGTGATCAAACCGCAATCGAATTCAAGAGATTATCGAATCAACAAGTTAGAGATTTTAGAGGGAGAGATTAATAGCACCTGAAGATCTATTAACATTGGAACATCAGTTTCTTCAATTTTGGCTGCCAAGGATAAACAAGCCACAGCCAACAAATGCAATATCCAAGCATTGCCACTCTACAAGAAGAATCATACATCAAGAAGCTCAAAAATGGGACTTTTAAATGATCAAGAGCTAAAAAAAGCATTTTCAATCTTTTAGTTGAATCAATATGAACTTACAGGCAAATCATGAACCGATAAGAATCGATCCAAGTAGTTCACTGATAAGCAAATACATAATGGTCCAAACTGGTGTTCTTCACAAGCCTGTCGTGATCACAGCATCACAAGCCTGACTATTAGAGATCTAAAACTATGAGATTGAAGTAAATCTATAGTCAATTGAGCATCAGATTTTCACAGATTTTAAAGCAAAATCTCTTTATCTGTTCTGAATAAGCCTCTGATCTAATATACATCATAACATAATCTTTATGTTCAGATCATTTAACAAAAGGAATGTGATAAAGATGATTCAAAACTCATCAACAAGCGAATTTAAGAATCAGAAATTAAAATCAAACGAAAATCAGAACCTTCCAAATCCAATTAAGGGCTTCTCTTCTTCTGACATTAAAATCCAAATCTCCACTTCTGAGTCTCTTGATGTAATCATCACTTGGCAAATGCTGCTTCTCCTTCTCCAACATCTCTCTGATAATCTCATCGCTCTCCGATTGAAAAAACCCCATCTGAGAAATCGAAGTTTCAATCGGAGTTTTCTCAACAATTAAACCTTTCACTTCATCATCAAAGTTGGTCTCAGTACATAAAAGGCTTAGTTCTAGATTTTCTGCCATTGATGACAGAGTGTTCAATAGCAAAAAAAAGATTGATACTTTTTGTTTGTTTGTTTGTTTTCGATCTAAAAAAGAATATATCTTTAGGAAAAATCACAGAAGGATTGTCATCAAAGAGATTGGGAAGTGAAAGAAAGATTGGTCTTTGATTTTTCTATTTGCCCTCGTGGAGGAAGTTTTTGTTTTGGGGTTGATGGTAAAATTAAAAGGGGAAGCTTTTTTTTTTATTGAGGAAGTGAATAAATGTGATTTTTAGGGTAAGTTGAAAATGTGTGACTTTGTGGGAGATATAATTGAAAGATGAATATAATGAAATACAAGAAAATTTTGAAAATTTTAGAAAGTGAATTGACTACCATGGTAATGAATGTTTTCCTCATTGGAAAATCATGGGAATGTTGTAAGAAATTTAATGGAGTTAGTTGGTTTTTTCTTAGTTGTATTTTAGTGTTTAGGTGATGAATCGAGTTAATAATCTGGGTTGGGAGTTCGATATGATTTTAATTTTACGCGTGGTAACATGTTTATATTTTGTATATGGACAACAATAGTATTGAAATATGGAATGTTAAAAGATGTGATTACATTATTTGTTTCTATATATTTTTTTGTATTACATATTTTTTTTCCTAGTTACAATAAATATAGTTTGATTAATAGTTTAAAAAGTTATCAAACTCATTGAATTTTATATAAAAAAAGTTTCTTTGAATTTCAATATAATCAGATTTTTTTAATAGCAGTAAAGAAAAATATATGGTAAATACTGCAATTCAATACCCTTTTTTTTTGGGTGAAATATTCGTCGAACCATGATATATTTTTTTCTTCTTCTAAATCCTATCCAGTTGAACAAAAGAAAAAGGATCCAAACAAACTAATGTAAATTAAAATTAACATGCCATAAATAAAAATATGTTTAAAAAAAAAAAAACTCAAAATCCATCAATAATGATGTTTGAAACATTTGAGCTGGCTGATCTTTGACCATAGTTTTTGACTCTGTGGTCACTTTGAGATACAATAATTCCAATAACTACATCATTGCATATACCTTGGATTGAAATAAGCATACTGTATACTTGTATAGATATGATGTCATATACTAATTTGAGTTTGAATGTGGTCTTTGTTCTTTGCACATTATGGTCTTTGTTTTTTACACAATATGGTCTTTCTTTATTATGGTATTTATTTTACCCAAAGATACTGTCTTCTGTTTTACCCAACATACAAGATTAACTATGAGATCTTTATTATTTATATATGATATTTTTCTTTGTTCCCATGCAAGTGGAAGTGGAGGTCAAGTCTTGGAAGCCATGACTAGTGCTTAATTTATTACCTCCAACGATTTTACGTTACTATATTTTAAAGGTGATTAGTAGTTTCTACCACTTGAAAAAGAAAACACTAACACCACGCGACGAGTTGAGAGTGAACAGAATACACAAGAAAATTATTTTGCTTGAAAGTACATTGCAAACGGTTATCGAACCAAAGGTTTCAACTGTCAGCTACTTTATGGAATGAAATATTTGTTTGTTGTCATTTACATATAAAGTTTGTAATTTGTAGGGAAAAAATAAATGGCACAAAATCCATTGAGAACTAACAATAACGAAAATTTCCTTTGAAAACATCAACACAATATTTGAGTATTTTCATATAAGCGGAGTGTTACTTTCAGAATTCAAATTCCAGTTTCTATTATTCACAATTTTCTCGTTTGTTCGTTAACAATTGGAGTCTTAAAATGATTGCAAGATAGTTCCTACCGTTCATACAATATATCTCAATCTCATCCAGTTAACTTCCAAGGTTCACGGATGAGCACCAATACACAAATCACTTTTTTGTTGTTGTTGTTGTTGGATTAAGTAGACTAGTAAGCTTTTCTTCACTTATTTTGTTGGTAGTAGTAACTAGTAACAACGTGAATTGAAAAATCACGTGTGAGCTAATAAACTTTGTGGTGGTTTAGATACTTTATATTTTTGAAAAGATTGGTTTAAGAAACAAAGGTTTAAGCAAAGAGAAATAGGAATATGTATTTTCGAATTAGACTGAAAAGAAGACACACTCTTTATGATTTTTTTACCTTTTTTTTTTCTTCATGCATGCAAATGCCAGACAAAAGTGGTCCAAGTACACTTTTGATGTTTTGCTTATCTTTGTTTGTTCTGAGATTCTACATTGTAGTTTCTGTCTCTCTCTGTCCCTTTTACATATATAGCTTTCTTTATAGTGAATTAATAATTTCGTGTTCTCTGCACGCGTATGGTCAACTTAGCAAGAATTTGCTCCAATCACATGGTCTGATGGTTCGAGTCCGAAGTTTAAACGGCCCTTTTTTTCGACGACTTGTAGTGTAAAAGGTTGGGCTCGGAGAAGAAGGTTAAGAAGATTTGATAAGCCTAACTAGAGATGTGGTTAAACTAATTCAAAATTTGTTAATTATACATACAACTAATTAGTTTCATTGCTTAAAATATAAAAGTTTAAGAGACCAGCACTGAACACGAACCAATACTGGTTTTACCGTTTTAGTGTATCCAAGCTAAACCGAACAGTAAACCAAATTTTGATAAATTTTCATATTTATTTAAATAAATCTAATCATATTATATAAATACCACATCCCAAAATAAACCATATCGAAATTTCATTTACGGAGCCGAGACCAAATTACACAATGGTTTTATTTGGTCTAATTTATCTAAAACCAATATAACCACAAACCAAAACAACTGAACCCAAACCAAACCATAAACGAGATTGACCAACTCCCAAAGTCAAAATATGTTGTTGTCAATAAGCTCACACGCAGAGGACTCTGGAAAGATTTCAGTCCAAGTCTCCAAGCTAAGATTTAGGACACAACATACTTTTTTTTTTAAATATAAAATTTTGAGGGAAAAAAAAAAGGCAGAACGAGGATAAAATTAAGGAAAAAAAAAACAGAGTTGGAACAGAGCAGCCGACAACACCAAAGCTGTGCATATAATCTGTCACAAAAGAAATTTTTTTCGACAAGTTTAAGAGCAAAGGGGTTTTTTGAACTCGATTTTAGGTTACAGTTGCGAGAACATTACATAGTCTTGTTCTCCCATAAGACCTTCAGGCCTCATCCATCTGCTCCTGCACAAACGAGTCAATTATTGAGTTTTGGGGGTGTCAATATTCGAATAGTCTAGCAAGAGAGTATGTATCTATGATTAAACCGTAATTACAACACTGTGAGTTTCTAATTGAATATGAAAACTAAAGTATTGGACTAACCTGCATATCGGAGGTCCACAGGGTTAGATTGTCCCTAAGCAACTGCATGATGAGAGTACTGTCTTTGTATGACTCCTCTCCCAATGTGTCCAGCTCCGCAATGGCTTCTTCAAAAGCCTACAGGTGATGAGTCCAACACGCACAAGTTAGAAAAATGCAATGATCAGATATCTCTTAAGTCTAAATAAATCTTGTATATGTGATGTCCCGGATTCAACATGCACCTAAATCCCAACGATCAGATTCTACTCAATTTCGAATCTGTCATTCTAAGAGATTCTATTGACAGAAGGAATAATTTGGTTACTGTGAAACGTAGGTCAAAAAAGTTATATGAAAAGAGGACTTTGCAGAATGTCTTTTTCTTTAGAATCTCTGTTTAATAAAAGAAGTGGGTCCGTTGAGAAAGAAAGAAAGAAAGAGTTACTTTTTATACACACTTCTCTACTTGAAGTAAAAATTTTCAAAATTCATTCAAATCAATTCAACACAATGAATGAAATATTGTGACAGGAGGAATAGTAAAACAAGTGGTCACAATTAGTGACTCAAAACATCAAGCAAGAAACAGAGAAGACTCTCTTTCTAATCAAAACTCAAGACAATGATCAGACAGAGAAACTCTACTTGAAAAAAACATGCAGTTTGGAGGATGAAGAAAGAGTACCTGTTTGGCCATGCTACAAGCTTTCTCTGAAGAGTTGAGAATCTCATAGTAAAACACTGAGAAATTGAGGGCCAAACCAAGCCTGATCGGATGTGTAGGTGCTAGATCAGCAACTGCAACGTCCTTCAATGACATAACATAGAAAAAGAGACAACATTCGTGTTAGAGATTCAAAACAAAAAACCCAAAATACTAGCTTTCCCCAGATTTAGCTGATAAGTAATCGTATGCTCACTAATCCCAAAATTGTAAAAGTTGACAACTTTAAACGATTTGATCAGTTCAATAGCTCGAATCGAGGATAATTTACCAATTACGAAACAATTGATCTCGGAATTAGGGTTTTTGCTATAGAGTAGTAACCAAAACTGGATCGATTCAAGGAACAAGGAAATCAAAATAATACCTGAGCAGCTTTGTAAGCGATCATCGTATCTTCCGCTGCAGTTTTCCTCTCATCTCCAGATTTAAACTCAGCAAGATAACGATGATAATCTCCTTTCATCTTCAGGTAAAAAACCTTAGACTCACTAGCAGTCGCAGAAGGGATCAGATGCGAATCGAGAAGCCTGAGGATTCCAGAACAGATCGAAGAAAGCTCAGTCTCAACCTTAGATCTGTAATCCTTAACGAGCGACACGTGTTCTTCGTTCTTCCTGCTCTCTTCCTTCTGCTCAATCGAAGACACGATTCTCCAGGCGGCGCGAAGAGATCCAATCACGTTCTTATACGCCACGGAGAGAAGATTCCTCTCTTCAACGGTGAGTTCACCGGCCGGTGTAGCTCCGCTTACGAGCTGCTCCATGAATTGAACCATCTCTTCGTAACGCTCAGCTTGCTCAGCAAGCTTCGCCATGTACACGTATTGATCTCTGCTTAACGTCGTCGCCATTAGAGAAGAAGATCTCGAATTTTTTTTTTTTTTGATTTCACGGAAAAATTTTGAAAATCAGAGGAAATTTCTGGAAGAAAAGAGTAATTGAGAAGAAGAAAAGGGGGAAAAAAAGCCGAGTCATAATGAGCTGTAAAAGAAAAAATTTCTTCACTCGCGCGTGATTAACAATCTCTAACAAAACGACGTCGTTGTTTGAAATAAACATTAAGAGTGTGAAGCCTAAAGGCGCGTGAGAAGGTTGGCTAGGGTTTGGTTTTTCGATAAGAGCGAGTGAATGGACGATAATACTTTAATGCGTCAGCTTCCCCACCAGTTGACACTGTTCAAAGTCAAATATGTGAAAATGGGCCTTTTGATTCGGCCATGTATGGGTCTTGTTAAGCCCATTAAAGGTATTACCTTGCTGGTTAAGCATATGCGTTTTCGGCGTGACCTGGACACAACTAATGCGGTCGGAGAAAGGACATATGAAGCCAAGAAAAAGTTGTCTAACTTCTTTCGCATGATATTTATTTGTTTTCTTTTTGTCAAAATATTCTTTAATTTAGATTAATTTGATCTATTCCTATTATTAATAAAAGAAATTATGTATTTTTCATTTTCCAAAACATGAAGACTTTAAACGCCGGATCAAATTATCTGTACTATTCGTTTTTGTGGATTTTACTTGATTCATTGTGGTTCAATAAATGAAAATTGATGAAATTTATGCTACAGAAATTTTATTAGTCAAGTGGAATAATTGAGATCCGGCAGGACATTTGTTAGGCAAGGAAAAAAAACAGAGTTGGATAACCAAATGCGACCACATCATTAGAATGAAATCTAAAGAAATCGATTACTCAAAATTATACAAGTTGTTTAGACTTTTGTGTTCATGAAAATTAATCAAAATCTAGTGTACGTAATAAATTACATACTTAATTTCGTCACTACCAATATACTCGTAAATATCACATTTCTTCTTAATTTATAACAAAAACAATTAGTAGTGGCATGAGTCTTCGATATACGCGCGCGTAACGTTGCCGTTATGGAAAAGGTCGTGTATCCACTTGCCACGTAAGTTATACGGTAGCGAATTAAAGTCTTCCGTCACCGTTAATTGACGTCTCCATCCAACGCCGCTCTCTTCTCCGCTCCATCAAATCCCCACACCGTATCTATGTATATATACTTATTCATTTCCTTTGATGGCGCAAGTTTGACTAAACATAGAAAAAAAAGGAAGAAAAAAGAGAAAGAAATACACCATCTTCTTCGATCTTCCTTCTCCTTTCTAAATCTACCATTCTCGTTTCTTTTTTTTTTTTTCTCTTCATTATTAATTTGACTCAATGACTGTCACTAGCGGAATTTTATTTTTTTCTCTGTAGTAGAAGAAAACAAAATTACCAGTTTGATTTACTGGGGATATTTCGAGTTCACACTTGCTTACTCTCATTGAGAAAAATCTCCGAAGGTTTATGTAGTGTAAGTAAGCTAATGCATTTGCTTTTTAGTTTTGATTAATAGATCGATTCTTCAATTTCGTGAGTTTCCGTTCACGATTTCGCTTCAGTCATGTGAATTTCATGGACAGATAAAGTAATTCTGATTTTTTTTTTCCTTTTTGCCAACATTCTCTTTGGCCGTTTCACTAGAATTTCGCTTTTGTAGTGGTGGATTCGTTTGATTTCAGTTGCTATCTGTTAGGGATTTCGAGTATAGAACTGAGATTTGATAGTTGATTCTGCATTTTGATAATTTCTCTAATCTGTGGGGTTTTTTTTTTCTGATTAAAGGTAAAGAACAATGTTCAGGGAAGCTGGGTTAAGAAACTTAGGAGAGGTATGAACAAAAACGTTTCTCTATTCAATATTTGGTGTGTTGTTGTTTGATTTTACTATAACCATTGCTTGTTTATAGGATGTTGGTTCGAGGTGGACAATTGGTAATCGGAAATTGGATGTTAAGTCTGGATTTAGGAGTGCTCCTCCATTGTCATCATCAGTAACAAAACCTGTGAGAGGTAATAACAATGGTGGTTCAAGTTCAGACATGGACATTTCTTCTAATTCAGATGAAGAGACATTCGAGAGCCACCACTCTCCTCAACGCTCTCCTCAAGATTCTAAAATTCATCACGTATATGCAATGGCAGCTAAAAATGGACTTTCAAGTAATGGTGTCAAGGTCTTTCTTGCAGATGAGTTATCAGACTCAGCTACGAGCACTGAAGTTTCATATGTACTTTTTCTTTCTCTATTCTTTACCGCTTCACAAAGATTATTCACTGCTCTTTTGCAACTTTCTAGTCCTGTTTTGATTTTATTATAATGTTTACAGGAAGCAGAAGTTTGTGGTGTGCAGAACAATATATCTTCGCATAATGAATGTGAAAGAAGAAGAAATCTTGAGGCTGGAACTTCAGGAAGGACACAGAACGAGACTACTACTTCAACGAGTTCATTGCCTCGTTTCCCCACCTTTCACGCCAGGTTTAGTTACATAGCTGACTTGTATATTTTTGTCTTGTTTTTTATCTGTGATTATTCATTCCCACTTTTTGTTGTTGTTTGAATGCAGTGAGCAAGGTCCATGGTCTGCGATGATTGCCTACGAAGCATGTATGCGGCTATGTCTTCATTCATGGTCAATGGATAGTGTCAGCGAAGCTTCTTACTTCCTGAACAACGAATGCACTATAATGAGGAATGCATTTAGTTTGCAGAGATTTTTCCTTCAGTCTGAAGAAGAGTTACTGGGCAAGAGACCTTCTGAGTTGGTTACCGAGACATGTGCTTCAAAATCTAAGAAGACTATTGGAAAAATTAGACTCCAAGGTATACACATTTGTATCTTTTTTTTCCTCCCACTGCATTTGACCACTTGTGGAAATTGCAGCAGCTGTATTTACAAGAGTATGATTTTGTACAGTTCGTAGAATTAAAATGGGATTAGATCCACCACCTGGCTGTAACATTGCATCACTGACGGTTTCCAAGGAAAAGCTCGAAATTGTTCGCCATCATGTTACAGAACTGAATTTGACTTTATCTTCTGGATGGAAAGCAGCTAAGAAAGTTCATGTCACTCCTCAAGTTCCTCTAAATGGTTCACTTTCGCGTCAAAGTTTGGCTTACATGCAGGCTGCTGCTCGCTACCTTAAGCAGGTCTCAAAGGCTGTTAAAAACGAAATTGTTACATCTCACGCTGGACCGCAAACTTACGAAGCAGTACAAGGTATTGCATTGTACATTACTCATCTTCTTATGTTGGTCATCAGTATTTGATTCGTTTTGTTTTCAGAAACGTATTCATGTTCATTGAGGTTAAAGAGCTCTGCTGAAGAGGATCAAATTAAGACGCAACCTGGATCTGGCGAGATGTTTATTTTGTATGTGCCCTTGTGTACTCACATAATCTTTAATGGCTGTTCTTTCTACTTCTTTATAGGTGGATCTTAATCTTATTTTCTCTTGTAGCTTACCAGATAGTCTTGGTGATGATTTGATCATTGAAGTTCGAGATTCGAAGGGGCAACTTCTTGGTCGTGTCGTAGCTCAGCTAGCAGCTATAGCTGATGATCCGGTAAGATCTCTTTCTCCCACGCCATCTGTTTTCAGATCACTGAGTTCATTAGACGCTGAAACTGAATATCTTTTCTTTTTCTTAAGCAGAGTGAAAAACTGCGATGGCTGCCAATCTATCATGAACCTGAGCATGAACTTATTGGGAGAATCCAACTTAATTTTGGTTACTCAAGCAGTCTAGATGAAAAAACTAAGTGTGGGTTGGTGGCAGAAACTTCAGCGTATGATCTTATCCTAGAGGTGGCTATGAAAGCAGAACAATTTCAGAGGAGAAATTTATTGTTTAAGGGCCCATGGCATTGGATGATAACTCGATTCGCATCCTATTACGGGGTTTCAGATGCATATACAAGATTAAGGTAATCATTCTAAGAATAGTTTTAGTCTCTTTAATATCTTTTGCGGCAATTAAGCGATGTTTTGTAAGAATTTGCAGATATCTTTCTTATGTCATGGATGTCGCATCGCCTACTAAGGACTGTCTTGATCTGATACATGATTTTCTATTCCCTATTATAATGAAAAGCAACTACAAGGCTGTGTTGAGTCATCAAGAGGTGGGTTAGCTTTAATGAACAAGTTATTATCTGCAGTATTCAAGTAGCTTACTTCAACTTTTGGTCCCTTTTTCAGAATCGATTACTGGGGGAAATTGACGAACAAATTCAGCAGATTCTTGCTTCAGCATTTGAGAATTATAAATCACTTGATGAACTGTCTTTCTCCGGTATGAAAGATGTCTTTGAGCCTGCTACGGGGACTCCAGCACCTGCAATGGAATCAGCTGTCAAGCTTTTTGGTCTCCTCAATGATGTATTAACCCCCGAGGCACAGTTGAAACTTTGCAGATACTTTCAGGTATTGATTAAACTCCTATCTCTTTCTTAACCATACTTTCTTTAGTCGTATATGTGATCAATCACCTACGGAAACCACTTCAGGCTGCTTCAAAAAAGAGGTCAAGAAGGCATTTATTGGAAACGAATGATTTACTTAACAACCGTAGTGAAGGTGTTCCAGTCGATCCTATGGCGCTTCCAGCTTCTTATCAAAAGATGAAGTCTCTAATCTTGAGCTTTAAGAATGAAATATCTACTGACATTGCAATCCATAACTGTGATGTGCTTCCAAGGTTTGTTTAAGACCCTCAAGTAAATGATGTGCATCATTTATGTTATACAGATACTGCTTGCTTTTTCAGTAAATCTTTCTAATGATTCTCTCTGTCAATTCTCAAGCAGCTTTATAGACCTACCAAATCTTTCAGCAGCAATCTATAGTGTGGATCTCTGCAATAGGCTCCGGCAATTTCTTCTCATATGGCCTCCTCCTGGACCATCACCTCCGGTTGTTGACCTAGTGATTACAACTGCCGACTTTCAGAGAGATATCTCTAGCTGGAACATAAAGTAAATTCACTGATATCTAGTTTAAATCTTATATCTCTTTTTATACTTTCCTGTTACTTATAGGCACTTATATATATTGTGTGTTACCATGTTGCAGTCCTATTAAAGGCGGTGTTAATGCCAAAGAGCTTTTCTATTCATATATCACAAGCTGGATTGAAGAGAAAAGACGCGTTTTATATGAACTCTGCAAGCTAGAGACGGTACTAATCTGCAACTGAGTCCTTACTAGTTTAATCATTCCAGAACGTAGAACATTTTAAAGCCCTAGTTCCATCGCAATTGACTTACATTCTGTCTGTTTTCAGGCAAAAGCATGTAGAGAGATTCCGGGATTGACTTCTCCTTTTGTTGATGAGATGTATGAGAGAATCAATCAGACACTTGATGAGTATGATATCATCATTAGGCGTTGGCCAGAATATGCAATATCCTTGGAGAAAGTAAGTGAAACAACATTCAATCAGACACTTCTTTTCATTATTTCAATTTCCACTTATATACTTAAGGTCGACATCACATGTTATGGTGTTGTATATGGATCAGAAATTCATAATCTTAAATATTCTTTGTCATATGGAAAGGTTGTAGCAGACGCAGAGAAGGCAATTGTTGAAGCCATGGAGAAACAATTTTCTGAGATTTTATCTCCCTTAAAGGAAAGTAAAATATTTGGCCTGAAAATTGTCCAGAAATTCACCAAAGGCGCTCCTAATCCTTACTCTGTTCCAAAAGAGGTATGTTACTTACTGTTGTTTTCAAGTTAATTTTTAAGGTTTTTTGTGGATGTAAGAGGAGAAGACATAAACGCCATTTTGATAAAATTTCAGCTTGGAGTTCTTCTCAACTCGATGAAAAGAGTGCTTGACATTTTACGCCCGAGTATAGAGAACCGATTCAAATTGTGGAATTCTTATATCCCTGATGGAGAAAACAGAGTCTTAGGAGAGCGGTTAAGTGAGGTTACAGTATTGTTACGAGCCAAATTCAGAAGTTATATGCAAGCGCTTGTGGAGAAACTCACGGAGAATGTATGTACTTTTCTAATCTTCCAAAAACTCGGATTTTCTTCTAGTTTTTGTTCTTGCGACACGTTTGTTGAAATCCTTTTCATGACTTGTTATGTTTAACAGACGAGGATACAAAGTCACATGAAGCTTAAGACCATCATCCACGACTTAAGGGAAACAACAGCGGAACCTGATGTTAGAAATAGAATGGCGGCATTGAAGGATTTGCTAGACAAAACCATTGATCATCTACACGGTGTTTTCTTACCCGATGTGTTTGTAGCAATCTGCAGAGGAATCTGGGACCGAATGGGACAGGTAAGAGACACCATAACATTAAAGTGTTTGTTTTGTTCAGCCGCATTGACCTTCATTGTTCTGTTTTTTTTTTTCCAGGATGTGCTTCGTCTTTTGGAAGATAGGAAAGATAATGTAACATGGCACAAAGGCCCGAGAATCGCAGTTTCTGTAAGTTTTTGGTTTAAAACTCTTCTGGGAGCCTGTAATAAAAAATGTTCTTGGTCTCTTTTTTTTCTTATCTTATTCTTCTGGGTGAATTCAGATTTTAGATGAAATATTTGCGACACAAATGCAAAGCTTGCTTGGGAACTCCCTGAAGCCGGAGCACCTGGAGCCACCAAGATCAATGATGGAACTAAGGTCAATGCTATGTAAAGATTCAACGGATTACCGAGAAGGAGGCTACAACTACTAGTAGCAGATATAGTGAGCCGGTGAAGAATCTGGTTCATTGGTCCATGGTCACTTTTTTGGGCATTGCCAAGTTTATATACTTTGAACCGAAAGCCGATGTAGTAAAAAAAAAGGCGGGGAAAGAGAGTTTACTGTACTGTATGTAGTGAAAAAGGTGAAGAAAAAACACACTTTCTTATTTGTTTTGCAACGGACTAAGTTAATAGTGATGTCGTTGACTCTATAGTCAACTTCGTTAAAGCTAACTAAAACGGTTAAATCACGCGCGTATTAACGTCTCTTAGCCGGGCCCACTTTGATAGAAAAAGTAAAAAAATTAAACGTCGTCTGAGAGATTCGAACTCTCGCGGGTGAACCCATCCACTTGGCCAAAGCGACATGTTTATTAACGATTCAATAAACTAGTATTGTTTCTGTTTAACATTTTATAAAATTTTACACAAATTAATTAAAAAACAATAATAATTATTTGTTCTCAACAAAAATTATGAACCAATAGTGATATAGTAAATATAACTATTTTCATCATCGCATTTTGAAGTCTACAATTTATTAGTAAAAAAAAGAAGTAAAATATCAAATTTTATGAAACAAAATAGAAAAATTAAAATAAAACTAAAAATTCCAAATGATAAAACCAGAGCGATTTAAAAAAAGAGAAAGCAACACAAGACCAAAAAAAAGAGGAACTCAGTAAACGACAAAAAACAAGTGCACGTTTATTCCCTCCTTTCTTCTTCATCTTCTTACAACTTTCTCTCTCTACAACACACCATTTCTGATTTCTTCTTCTTTTTCTCTCTCTCTCTAACTTTAATCTCTCCAGATGCCCAAATCCTTTACCCTCCGTCGCTTCTCTAATCGCCACCATCTTCTCCGTCGTCTTAGATTCCATATTTACTCTTACTCACACCATCACCGTCGTCGTCTACACTCACCTCCTCTGCATTACTCTTCTTCTCTGTAGACAATGTTAATCAACCTCATTCGATTTCTCTCTTCCAGATTGATTCTGGGCTCTCTTCTTTGAAAGATTATGATGCCGGTGCTTTCTGAGAATGGAACCCTAGGGTTTCGTTTTCTATTGATTGGATTTATGATGTTGGTGTTTCTTCTGATTCGTCGGCAATGGAGATCTGGTGCTGCGAGGAGAGAAGAAGTTTTTCGTCTTGTTGCTTTAGCTACTGAAGAATCTTATGTTGCTGAGGTTCGAGCCGCCACTGTAGATTACGGTGACTTGGTTTCCGATGTTCATCGTTGTGCTGTTTGTCTCTACCCTACCACTACTTGTTGTGCTCAGTGCAAATCCGTTCGTTATTGGTTCGTTTTCTCTTAGTTTAGATAAGATTGAAGTTTGGGTTGGATTAGAATCCTGGATCACGAAGTAAAGTTTGGATTTTGATTGAAGTTTGGGTTTTTGGTTTTCTTGTAGTTCAAGCAAATGTCAGATACTTCATTGGCGACGAGGTCATAAGGAAGAATGTAGACCGCCTTCAATTCCTGATTACGATGAAGAAAAGAACAAGTCTGATGAATGGAGAAGAACCATACAAGTGGAGAAAAATGAGCTTGTGATGGGATTAATTTCTCAATGCTCGAATCAGTTATGTACTTAAAGATAAGTTAATTTCAATTAAAAGGCCTATAGTTTTATCATTCTTGGACCTTAAAACAATCTAATAGAAACACAAGACAAATTCTTAACTGGGCCAGGCCCAAATGTTTTAGTAATCCAAAATTATAAATTTTTGAAAAAGCTTAATGGCAATGCTTAAAGCATAATAAAAAAGACTCAAATGATGTTACTGGATTCCAGTATTTTGTTGGTGTTTGTTTCGAGTAATTATTTCTCCATTTCACCCATTGGATTGGACTGGAAAAAAACATAAACGATATTGATTCCAAAAAATGGTTAATGAATTTTTAACAAGAAAATTCTTAACGAGGTTCTACTAAGAAAATGGTTAGATTCTTAGCGTTGTGGTACTATTTTCTCTAATTGCGCTTTATATAATAACCTTTAGACAAAATAACGACTTGTGTTGTTTGATACTACTAATTCGTTCAATGGGGATCTGTATCCAAAAACAAGTGAGTAATCCCAAAACTTTAACTTTAACAATTATTTATGTACGAAACACTTTGATATCATCCAACTCATCTTCTTCTATACCTTTTTTCCCATGCTTTAATTTTTTTTTTAAATCGTATGAGTCTAAAACACATATCAAAGTACGAGTACGACTAAATAATGCTGGTGTTATTTGAAGAAAATATATGACAAAAAAGGAGAGTGGAAGAATCCGATTCAGACGCCAACAAATCGTATAATGCTGTTTCATCAAACACTGGTCCTTTCAAAAGCACGTCCATAATATCTTAATTATGTGGTAATCCAAATAAACTACTCACGTTGTCGCCAAATGAATCTTTTTATCCTCATATCCTTAATTTTAACCTATCATTATATTTCGCTAATAACAAATTATTTTCTGGACTTGCTTGTCACAGGTGTTTTTCACAGAATTTGTTAATTATACTTCTTTCACAGAATTTTTCTAATTCTGTAAGGTTAGCCACAGAATTTTCATTCTACTTCTTTCATATATATAATTATTTTTTTAGTAGGCTAATTAACCAACCGAAATATTTTTGTGAATTTGTTTATATGTCGCCTAACATTAGGTGCATAGTTTTAGGAGTGGTTTTCGCTCTCATGTAACTTTCTAGATCTAAAGCCAAATGTACGAAGAGTAATGTGATGGACCTATATATTTATATAACACATATTAATAATGAAAATATATTTTAATTTTTTAAGTGGGTGAGAAGAAGAGAGGAGAAATTAAAAGAACACGAAGCAAGAAGAGTGGATATTTGATGGATATGGAAATCTTGAGTCACAATAAAGTGTCGGTGCTTCAAAACAAATTCACAATTTATTTAGTTTTAAGTATTTATTTTCGCAAATTTTACATAAGCCGACATCAAAAGCCGAATTTCGTTCTGCACAAGCTGTCTTTTCGGAAAATAAAAAAGCTGTCTTTATCTGTCCCAACGGTCAAAAAATCTAATAAAATTAAAATATTGCACTCTTATTCCAAGTTCCAAAGGTTTTTATCGTCACATCCTTTTCGATTTTTTTTTGGCTTTATTATTATTTTCACGGGGAATAATTAGGCAAAATAGCGTAGTTTAACAGCTAATAAGCAAAATAGCTGTAGATAGCGCCACTAATCTAATCCACGACCATTAGCCTGCGGCTATGTGTTAGTGATGGTGACGTAATCTTAATGGCATAGAATTGTAGATGGCCCTAACTAACACCTGTACTAAACCTGGACTTTCACGATTATGGAACTTGTTAAGGAATTTTATGCGCATTTACTTCTTCCTCGTGACAAAAGGCTCGAAAATATGTAATCCTATCCTAACTCCTAACCACATAATTACAGTGAACCCTGAGTTATTATTTTATCATTTTAGTTAATGTCCGTGAGTTATGTTTAATCATTATATCATCACAACACAAAACCAATTACTTGACAATTCTTTTATAGAAAAGTTTATTATACTCGGTAACAAAAAAATATAGTATTATTTAACAGTATCATCGCATATAGAAACGAAATATAGTATACGACCAAATAGA
Organism: Cardamine occulta; assembly: GCA_028015245.1. NCBI lineage: Eukaryota > Viridiplantae > Streptophyta > Magnoliopsida > Brassicales > Brassicaceae > Cardamine > Cardamine occulta. The sequence goes on along the minus strand of CM051391.1, from coordinate 1,970,652 downwards.
GTTATAGAAAGAAAAAAAACATAACATATGAAAAATATCTCTTGATTTTTTTTTTTACCCATAATACTTGAGATTTTAAAGATAAGATGTCTTAATATTGATTTCCAAATACATGGCATCTTGTTTTGTCACTTAGTAAGGTGTGATTATCTGTAATTATTATGCAACGTTGTCATTCAGGGAGTCAAAAAAATGTAATTAATAATTTCCCGTTTTCGTGTCACGAGACTAAAAAGTAAAAATTCGCAACAACAATCCAAAAAAAAAAAAAAAAAAAAAAAAATTGGATACTAGTATAGAACCAAGAAAGACGGGGACCCCATGGGGACAGACAGCAAATTTAATGAACAGGTGTCCATGTGAGACACATTCACGCGCTTAGAGCTTTTCATTTATAAACCGTTCTTTGATTTTGATCATAACTTCTTCTAGATTCTTAATCCCAAACTCTTTTAAGTGAGACGAAGAAGAAGACAAGAGAGCATTCTGATTCATTTGATTCTGGTTTCGTTTCTTTTTTATTCTTCTGTGTCGTTTCCTGGGCTAGTTTGTGATCGTTCGTTCTATTTTTTCGTTTCTGTGTATATTGATTGATTAAAGTCTCGAACTTTCCCGGAAACTGGATCTGCGTTTTTGCTGTGTGACTCGCCGGAGAGAGAGATTGAAAAGATGAATCTTTATGCGAAAGTTAATTTCGCCCTGAGAATAGGGATTCTCTCCGTGCTCTTCTTTGTCGTTTTGTTGTGCAACGTTTCAACTTCGTCTTCGTCATCTGTAAGTTGGGCAAAATCAAATTTTCTTTCTTTACCTATTTTCCCGGGATTTTTATTGGTCGGATTCCAGGAAATTTAAAGACTTGAGCTTTTAGGTGTTTTTTTTTTTTTTTTTTTTGACTCTGGAAAGTTCACTGAACTATGATGTATCCAGAAATAGTAGTTTCAACATGCCTATTGAAGAATTTTTTTTATCAATTTTAATACATTTATAGAAAGAGACATCAACGCTGGTTGTGTTTGTTAATTGACTCGTCTACTATGGTTTGTTGAATTTATAGATTTTATTTAACGGTTTGATTATTAGAAGTCGCTGGATTAATTAAGAATTTGACTACTTTTGGGACCAGAATATATATAGACTTGGTTCAATTTTGAGTCCAGAGTCTCTCTTGTGTTGAGAATCAAACCGTTTCTTTTATTTGCAGGAAGTGATAACTGTGAAGCCAAGACATTTATCTTTGCTAAAGAGTGCTTTGCAACGGGTAAAAAAAATGGATGACTTTAATGATTCTTCATGAGCTGTTTTTTTTAGTTTCTATTTTGGAAGTAATACTTTTTGTTTTCTCTTATAATTTTAGTCAAGTGGAGAACAATCTGATCTATGGAGGCCATTGACTGATCAAGGATGGAGTCCTTGTATTGATTTGGGAAATTCCCCTTGTAAGTTTTGCAAAAAGTCTGAAAATTTCTCTTAAAGTTTTAGATTACATTGATCTCTGTCTAATGTTTTTTTTTTAAACTTGTTGTGTTGGAGCAGCGTTACCGGATAAAACCGAGGGATATGTTCAGGTATTTCTTGATGGAGGACTTAACCAGCAACGAATGGGAATATGTGATGCAGTTGCGGTTGCTAAGATACTAAACGCCACACTCGTGATCCCGTATCTTGAAGTGAATCCTGTTTGGCAAGATTCAAGGTAATCTCTTTGAAGACTTGTTTTGTTGCCTTTGTCAGAAGCTGAAGTGGTTTGTTTGTTCTTTCTGTGTGCAGTTCTTTTGTTGATATCTTTGATGTTGATCATTTCATCGATTCGTTAAAGGATGATATAAGAGTAGTTAGAGAACTTCCTGATGAATACTCTTGGAGTACAAGAGAATATTATGGCACAGCAGTTCGCGAAACCCGAGTTAAAACCGCACCTGTTCATGCTTCTGCGAAGTGGTATATCGAAAACGTTTTACCTGTTCTACAAAGGTATGTCCTTTACTTAATTAATCTGAACTAGTGAAAATTTTAAAAGAATGAAGTTTGCTTTAAAGTTTGGAGGTTTCTTTTGTTGTTTTGTTGTAGTTATGGGATTGCTGCTATTTCTCCATTTTCTCATCGTCTATCGTTCGATCACTTACCTGGTGAGATCCAACGGTTAAGATGCAAAGTGAATTTCCAAGCTTTACGCTTTGTCCCTCACATTACATCACTTGGTGATGCTCTTGTGAGTCGTCTTAGAAACCCATCTTGGAGAAACAACAAGGAACAGAAGAATATGGATCATTTAGGAGACATGACTAACTCACACAGCAGACAAGAGCCAGGGAAATTCGCAGTGCTTCATCTTCGGTTCGACAAGGTAAACTATATCTTGTTCACCCTACTTAAAATCATTTGATGATGATCTTTTGAGTTATTTGATCATAAGTTGTTTTTTTCTTCTTGTAATGTCTTACAGGACATGGCTGCTCATTCGGCGTGTGATTTTGGCGGAGGCAAAGCTGAGAAACTTGCATTGGCGAAATACAGACAAATGATTTGGCAAGGAAGAGTTTTGAATTCTCAATTCACAGATGAAGAGTTAAGAAGTCAAGGACGATGTCCTCTAACTCCAGAAGAAATGGGACTTCTTTTAGCTGCTTTCGGATTCGACAACAACACTCGTCTCTATCTCGCATCCCACAAGGTCAGATTCTTCACTCACATGTTCTTGTTTAAAGTCTAGCTCGGTTACATTTGATTATTGAATTGGATAGTTGTTAATAATAAGTTTAGTTGTATTGCTCTACATCATAACGTTCAGGTATATGGAGGAGAAGCTAGAATCTCAACATTAAGACAAGTGTTTCCAAGAATGGAAGACAAAAGAAGTCTTGCTTCTTCTGAAGAACGAGCTCGAATCAAAGGCAAAGCTTCTTTACTAGCTGCACTCGATTACTATGTAAGCATGCACAGTGACATTTTCATATCTGCATCACCTGGAAACATGCACAATGCTCTCGTGGGTCATCGAACATTTGAGAATCTCAAGACGATAAGACCAAACATGGCGTTGATCGGACAGCTTTTCTTGAACAAAAACATCACTTGGGTCGATTTTCAACAGGCGCTAGGTGAAGGACATGTGAATAGACAAGGACAGATCCGGTTAAGGAAACCAAAACAGTCGATTTATACTTATCCTGCTCCTGATTGTATGTGTCATGTTTGATTAGTTTAAAAAGTGTTGATCTTTAGATTATAATGATAATAATAAAAACAAAACTCGATTCTTGATAAGAGTGTTTAGCTTGGTGTTCTTGAGGCCTTAATAAAAAAAAAAGAGTATACCGTAGGTATGAATCTGCTTTATTAGAATACCATATTATTATTATAAATGAGAAATTTGGCTCTTTAATGTAGTGAACGTGTTATTCGTTTGACTAAAGATATATTGAAACATGATAAATCAGACTGTGGAAGGATCAAAAGATACGAACTCCTCACGAATTATTTTCATTATTGTTATTTTCTTTAGTAAATTACTTTTCTTTAAGAGTCAGTGGATAATCCCTAAATTTGATTTTTAACTAACATGTCAACAACCACAAGTGTAAAGAATATGCTATTTTTAATATCTTCAGATTCTGATCAATGCACTAATTATCCTCACCTCTAACAAATCGCCCGTTGTATTTCAACTCTATGAATTTGTTTAGATATATATTTTTTTTAAACTCAATTTAAGTATTACATTGAATTGTGACCATTAAAAGCTGGCCTACTGGGGAAAGGTTGCCCAGAATTTTGCAGTTTTTATTGTTCGCGACCGTTAATTAATCAAATCTGTATTTTATTTCAACCCGTGACCCTTGTTGTAGCACACTAACTACAGTTTAGCGACGACATTGTATCTCATGGATTTTAAGATCCCCTGAGTGAGATTTTAATTAACGGTTTGGTAAACGCATAATTATTAATCATCTCCATAATTGAAAATTCCAATATATCTAAGACTCCTTTAAGTCTATCATCATTACAACCAAATTTAAAATTAACAAGAAAATTGATTCGTTTATTTATTAAAAATGATTTATTTTACTACACATAAAATTGATTCATTTATTTTCTTTTTTGAATAGAGAGATTTTTGGTTAGAATCAAGTGTTGTGAAGTCCACAGTAGAACTGTACACAAACAGTTGCCAGGAAAGCAAGTAAACCGCTACCAACCGTCGGATCAATCTTTATTGGTTTTGCAGCAGCGAGGCCCAATAAAAACGGCACAATCATATTATTAATATTAAAATTAAAATTAAAAAGAAAAAAAAAACAGAAAAGAGATTAATATAAATGAAGCAGAGCTTCTCTGTACAAGTCAGAGAAAAGTCAGAATTTAGAAGGGAAGAAGAAGAAGAGAGTCGGAGACGACGCACGCGATTTCTAGGGTTTCTTCGATCCACGACGACGATTTGATTTTTTTCTTCTTCTTCTTCTTATTTTTCTCGGTAATTTTCGTTTCGGAATTACCGGTGATTTTTTCTCTTCGCCCGAAATTTTCGCATTTATTTCTGCCGAATTTTCCGGCGAATCCTTGCCGTGTTTTGACGGACATGGGAGGCTTTGATCTTCCTTTGTTTCTTCATATGCCGATCGCTTTCGCTTTTCTATTTTTGGCTATTTTTTCTTAACTTGGACCACCGATTTGATGAAGCATTTATTACTTTCCATTGATGATGAATCCGCGAGGGAAAAATTAAATTGAACATATTACGAAAATTGAGATCTTCTTTGTGATGTTTAGCCTGAAATTTCGTTGAAATTGAAATCCAGAAAACGAAATCTGACTACAAAATGTGTATTTTTTATTTATAGTAAATTTCGTGTTTGATCTATGTGATATGTTTAATCTTTAATAGATCACATCATAAACAGTATTAATGGATTGGAAATTTCCTCTTTGGCTTTTGGAATTTGGTTGTGTTTGGTCAGTGTCATCATTATGATGAGTTTATTAATTGAAGTGGACATTTATTGTGAAACAGGTTGAAGAAGAAGAAGATATATAGATAAAGCAACGATCCATGGCCGATTGATTAGAGTTTTCTCCGGAGATTCGGAGTTTTTTTTTTAATTTGAAGGAAGGAAACAACAAAAAAAGATGGCAGTGTCTTTCCCTCGTCTTCCGAGGTGGTTGTGTGGTGGTAACACTAAAGAGAGAGAGAAGAAAGAGTCATTACCTAAAGGATCTTCTTCACTGAACAATTCACTTAAGAAGACTAGTAAGACTGCTTCTTCCTCTTCATCAGTGAAGAAGACGAAGAGAGTATGGATTGGAAAGGGTGGATCAGGAGGAGGAGAAGAGGAGAAGATGGGGAATGTGGTTTTCCCTGAACCTGATGATCCTGAGTGGTCAATTGGTTGGGTTGAGCCACATGGACCAGGTTTTAAAACTGAGGATGATGATTGTGGTGGCTTTGTGGTTTTGGTTCCCTGTTACAAGAAAGTTATTGATGGCTCTGGGAATCAGATTCCTAATCTGTTCTTCTCTCCTGCTGCTCCTGGTAAATGTTTGTTTCTATTATTATCATTCATTATTAGTGGCAATTATGTGCATGTTTTAAGATGATCTTAATGTTTTATTTATCATAATTGCTTGAGTAGTCTTTGGCTGATTTGAATTGTTCTTGGTAACTGCAGATGGCAAGAATATGGAGCAGTGGCTGTCGTCTATGGGGAAGCTATAAACTGGAGATTGGGAAGAAGAATAAGACTATTTCTCTGTTGTTTTGAAGTATCAAAATAAGCAAATTAAACGAAAAAAAAACAAAAAAAAAAAAGAAGAAGAAGAAAGAAGCAAGATTCGTGGATAGCTTCTGGAGACTTCTTTGTTTCTCTGTTTCAAGCGAGTAACAACAAAACACTAAGTCATCTCTCAAGAATCTACTAATGGACAAAGATGATGGTGATGGAGACTTGGCAACATGAAGATGAATTGTTATGAATATGATTTAAGTATTGGATATTTTTCATATGGGGTTTTCTTTCTTGTGAAAGCGTTTCTGCTTCACTTAAGTGGTCGAGATTATTTGGGTTTAGAAAAAACAAAAAAATCTTTTTCTTTTGTTCTTTTGTGGTTGATCATGTGTAATAGTAGTGTATGTACATGTACATAGTTTTTTTCTTTTTCTTGAATCACGTCATGTGCTTTACTTTGGACAACACAAGAACCCCAACGTTGCAGACGTTACAACCAGAAACTTAGCAAAGTCATAAACATTAAACAAAAGCAAAACCCAAACTACGTTTTTGATCAGCATTCAGTTTTTGTCGTTTCGTTTGGAAGCTGCAAACCCATGAGGCCTAGTAAATTGGAAGCAGGACCAGGAAGTCCTTGTTGTGAAGAGTAGGATTCAAGTAGGTTCTTAACAAGGTTGAAGTCTGCATCAATTGGTGTAAATTCATCATCCTTCTCATCCAAAGTCTTTGATGATCCCTGCAGAGACATCATATTCATACAATAAATACCATTACAATCAAAATCTAAGCTCCTAAATTCACGACATTCTAGATATAAGGATTACCTCGTTTTGGTTAGAAGAATGTTGTTGATTCACATGTTCAAAGCTTTTTCCAAGAGTTGAGTTTTTCAGTTCCTCATTCATTGCTCCATAGTAGGATTCCTCAAATCTTTCCTTAGCATCCTCGTTAGACTCTTCTCCTTCGCTATCATCTTCAAAGTCATCTACATACCATAACATTTTTTAATAAGTCCTCACACTCCAAACTTTACAGATCAGCATCCTGTGCCACAAGGAGAAAAAAACAATTAAGTTTAAAGGAGGAGAGACCAAAATCCATGTCCATAGAAGATCCTTCAGAGCCATCGCTGTCATCATCAGCTAGTCCATCACCACCTAGCATTGATTCAATATCTTTCATGAAACGGTTGACATCTATGTTAACTTCTTTGAAATCCCTACACAAGTCAAGCAATGAAATTTTGAGCTTCAAACTGACAAGAGATGTTCATGAAAATATGATTAATGTTCAAGAGGATAGATAACCTGTTTTCTGGCACTTCTGCTCCTTTGTAGCTTGATACCTTCTGCATGAATTGCTCCATCGACTTTGAGATATCACCGAGATCGAAATTGTTCATGTTTGCATCAGAGGAGCTTCCCGCTTCTTGCTTCTCCTTTGCTTTCTTTTTGCTTTCCTTCTTTGAGTTATAGAACTCAATCTCTTTCTGCCTCTCTTGAAGAACAGAGTTCAGCTCATCTTCACCATCGTAGAGCCAAGAGTCACTATCAGAAACAGGAACTTCCTGACCCTTGAAGTCATCCTCTATATAAGGTAGAGCAAGAATCTCATCAATACGTCTCACCGGCGCACTCATAATGTCTCTGCACATAAGAACTAAAGATCACAAACAACTCAAAGATGAATCCTTTTCACTAACTATAGAAACAAAGATTGCATTTACCTTGTCCTCGAAAACGAAGAACTCTTCTGGTAATATTCCTCAGCATTCTCTATCAACCTCTTGTACTCCTTTGAACCAGAAAGCAGTCCTTCAAAATAGCCATTCTTCTCAAGATTAGCTTTATACTTATTCCAACTAATCCCTTTCCCATCTTCTTCTTCTTTCTTCCTCTGCTGATACATCATTTCCATACCACAAGCTATTTTCATCCCTAGCTCAGCTTCAGAGTAAACATCCCTGTCGCTGACACTCGGCATTGGATAACAATTTGGTGCTTGAAACTTCTGCTGCATCAGCTGCCCGTACATTGCACGAGACATCATAACAAGAACAAGAACAAGCTCTTCTTCTCTTCCTTTGCTCAGAAACTTCTCCATCTTCGCTGCGTGTTTCATTGAATCCACGTCACGATCGTAAAAGCCTTCCACAGCAAGTGAAATTAAGAAAGGTTCGTGCCTAAGCACTTGAGCTACTGATATCGGAACCCTAACCCTAACACGATGCATATACCTCCAGGCTCTTTCCGGATAATCAGAAATCCGATTCTTCAACGCGGATTGAACTGAATCCGAAGCACGAGATTCGTGACTACGCTCGATGAGAAATCTTAGTGACGCAACTAATGAAGGATCCGGCAAACGACTTCGAGGAACGATGTGGAGGTCACCGCCGCGAATGAAGACACGATTGAAACTAGTCTCCGGATCAAGCCAACGCGGGAGGTGAAAAGCAGCTTCGATTAGGAGAAACTCGCCGTCAGTGTCCCACACACGGATTGAATTAGACGGAAACGCGGAGGAGATGCGGAAGAGCAAGAACACAGCGAACCATTCGTCTTCGAGATTGTCACCGTACTTGAGTTTCCCGTGGAGATGAGGCATAGGAGTGTTGGTACAAGCACAAGAGGAAGAGAGGGCGATGGAGAGGGAGAAAGGTTCGTGCTGCCATATGTAAGGAGAAGTAAACGGAGAAACGAAATCAATGATTTCCAAGTGAAGTGATTGAAGAGCGGTGGATTCCGATCCGGTGCCGGAGAGAGATGAGTCGGGGAAGATGGAGAAGAAAACGGTGTCGTCTGGGAGACGAGTAGAGGATTGAGAGAAGAAAGCTGAAGAAGAAGAAGAAGATTCGAGCTTCGCCATAGTTTTTGCTGCTTCTGATTTCACCGCCGGTGAGTAATTTATATAAAACCTAAACCCTCTGTACGAATAAAAAGGTTTTCACCATTAAATTAATTAATTAAACCACCAAGTATTTAAACTTACCAAAACACCCTTCGATATGTTTTCGTTTTTAGTTTCTTCGTCTTCATCAACAATTAGACGCTATACGATGTGTTACGGTTACAATCAATCGTTATCGTCGCGAAGCAGCATCCGTCGCCCATCGCAAGACGGAGAGGACGATAGAGTAATCGACGATCTTCGTGACCGGCTCGCGGAAACCGAGGCGCGGCTGCGACGAGCCAGAGCGAGAGAAGCTGAGCTAAGCCGTCGGCTAGAACAAATGAAGAGATTCGTTTTGGTCATGGAGATCATGGAGACTTTCTTAGAACGTCGATTCCAAGAACAGAAAGATCGAATTGCTCGCCTTTTCTCTCCAGTATCCACGAAATGAAGGAGGATCAGTCATCTTCTTCTTCCTCTTGTTTGTTTCTTATTTTGTTGTGGATCTCTTCTCTGTTGACTCTGTCTTGTGTTTGTTTGTGTTTGATAGTATCAGATAATACGAATTGTAGCAGAAAATTTCTAAGAACCTGTAGATTTTGCTTTGTTGAGCACAGGGTAAAATGAAAGCTATGTGCATTATTTTCATTTTTGATCATCTTCTTTTGGAGCTAAGCTTGTCAAGATTTATCATTTTTACTGATTACGACAATATCTCTAAGTTTCATAGCTTAAAGAAGGAGATGTGAATCAAAAATACATAATCAGAAACAGTTTGTACAATAAGAATCTAGGAGGAAGCTTGTGCTGCTTTTTTGCTATGCCAGTCTTGAATAAGAGAACGAAGAGTATGATTTGGTGTAAGAATCTGGTAATCCAGTCTCAGATTTGTCATAGGAGATGTGTCATGTCCCATGCTTATCCATTCTTCAATGGCCTCAAGCTCATAGGAAAACCCATCTGCTGCAACATGTGGATTCTTCATCACTTCCTGCAACAATAAAGAGTTAGATTGTGAATCACTTGCTATAGGGAGAAGTAAAAAAAGATATGGACTTGACTTGACCTGAAGTATAGGACACATGAAAACACTTGGTATGTCATTTGGATCTCCTTCATTTATGTTTGAATTGGTTGCTTCCTCGTAACCTCCTATGATTTTAAACTCATCGGCTTTTTTCCTTATCTTACCAAGCTCTTCCATAATCTCTCTGGTTGAAAAATCCATGTTCCCTCCTCCTCTGTTCACTGAAGAACACTTCACTGCAAGTGCACCAAACTCTTTAGCTAACTCGAGTGGCCACTTTCCAGCCGTTTGATCCAAATCCCTGAGAATGCTTGTCTGGTTCATCGACATTGCCTTGAGCAAACCAGGCCAGTTCCTCCCAGTTAAAAGATGCAAAAGCAAAACCCCAAAAGCCATCACATCAGGTTTCGTATCAGATTGATCACTATGCATTATAAATCCAAATCCGGTTATTTTCGGTACAAGGTTACGGTCCAAGAGGATCTTAGACGGTGTAAGACGACCATGGATGATTGGTTTAGGCTTAACGGAATGGAGAAAGCCAAGTCCTGAGCAAACCTGGTGAGCTATACGAATCCTATCATGCCATTTCAATATCTTACTTCTTCTTGTTTTCCTCTGCGATGTGAATAGATTATCCCTTAAGTTCCCATTATGCATATACTCAAAGAGTATGCATTTAGGCTTTTGACAGAAACCAGCAATAGCTACCAAATTAGGATGCCTAATCTCATTCAAAAGCTTAACTTTTGCTTCAAAATCTTGATCCGATATACGATCACCAATCACTTTCACAGCAACAGTTGTATGTTCGATCCTTCCTCGGTACACATTTGTCCAACTACCACCAGATTTCAATCTCAATCGATCCGAATAGCTCTCTGTGGCCAGTCTAATATCCTCTGCAACGTACTCTCTATACCCGCACTTTACCTCCTCCTTCGCCTCTTTCTCCTTGCAAAACTCAATCCTGAGGTTGAAAACATCTCTCTGATTCCTAAGTTTCTCAATCTCCGTTATCGTTTCTCTTCTCTTTACCGCAACCATCTCTAGCTCGACCTCCGCCTGCGATTTAGCCTCCATCATTGCCTTAACTCTGCTTGAGAGCTCTTCTTGAAGCTCCCCAAGTGAACTTAGCTTTTTTTTTCCTTTGTCAACATCGTTCTTGGCTTCTTCAATACAATCTTTATCTGAATCTAACGTCCCTTGAATCTTCTCACGTTTCTCGCTTTCTTCTTTAATCCCAACTTCAAGCTCCTCAATCTGATCAAAACAAACAAAATATCTCAGTTCTTGTTAAGTATTTTATTCCAAAGGTTTTTACTTTATTTTTTAGTTACTCTGCTATTGCATAAAGAGATTGCCCATTCAGCTTTGTCGGATCTTTCAGCGTTGACTTTGACTTCTCTTGTTTTCTCCTCTATCATCAGCTTAGCTTCATTGACCTTTCTTCTCACGTATTCTAACTTCTCTGCTACACTCTGACAATTTCAACATATAAAAAATTTAAAAACAAATCAATAAAAAAGCATATTCTCTAATATCTCTGACAGTTTCTTTACCATATGTTGCAGCACGTTTAGTGCCACGTCATCTTCTTCTTCTTCCTCTGCTTCTTCAACATGGTTTTCGTCTTCTTCTTCTTCTCCTTCAAGATTCAAACTCAATAATTGCTGGAAGTAATTCTCTATCTCTTGCAAATTCCTATCCCATGGACTTCCACTACTCGTTGGATCATCATTGTTGGCAGATGAACGGTTTAGATTTCTTCCCGGATCATGAAACATCTTACCGATCCAGCTTCTGATATTGTTATTGTTGTTCACATCGTTCTCTCTCTTTAGTGAAACCATTTTACCTCCACAAATTATATAAAATTCGCAAAATTCTGGTTTGTTTTGATAAACATAGAACGATCCGCTTATTGCACTCTTTGATTTCCTGCGTTACACGGAATAAAAAAAAAAAATTTTTTAAATGTTCAGGGTTGAAATTGACAACTTTCATTTTAAACGAGGTCAATTAGAAAAAAAATATCAAAAATTTACCTAGATGATGAAGATCTCATGAAAGTGATTCCCATTACGAGTTTTGTGATTCTAAGCTTTGAGATTAAATCTAATATCAGCACTTGAATTGAGTCATCTTGCTTCTCAACTTTGAGTAACTCTGCTTTCACCTGTAACTGTTAAAATTATATCTTAAGACCTCAAGAAACAGATTACTTCGAGTTCTTACCCTGATAAAATGAAATTTACAGAAAATGGACAAACCTTTCCACAAAAAGTAATGTATTTGGACAACAACTTGTCGATCTTTTGTTCCTCGTATTTCCTGAGAACTTGAAGCTTTTCCTCGCTCACAGAACTCACTGGAAGCTTCCCAACTATGATACACACACACGTGAATTGGGTTTATATTATAAAAACAAAAGAAGAGGTGTGAATTGAGAATAAAGAGATTGTACAAGGGGTGTAGACAAAATCTTGAGAAATGTTGCAGAGATGAAGAAGAACAATGGAGATAGGTATGTTATTCCATTTCTTTATAGCCCAATCGATCGTCTTGTAACCCTCTTGTACATCGTTTCCTACAGCTATGTACACTTTCTCCATTGTTGATCCTGATTCTGCTTCTTCTTCGATTTCTTGATTCTTTATTTCCTCCATCGTTTTTTCTGATGAATGATGGTCGTTTAGTGTTTCATCTGGTGAATGGTTTCCAAATAAACAATTTTGCTCTGGTTTTTATGTTAATTGTGATTTTGAAGGATACAGATTATTGACTTTTTCTATCTTGTTTAGTTGACTACGGAAACTGCCTGAAGGTAAAATAAAATAAAAAATACAGAAACATGTCCTTTCATTGAATGTGAATCATCTATTTTTAATTTAATTTATTAATAAAATGGTGAAGTGATAATACAAATCTGAAAATGTTTGGCATGAAAAAGGACGATAATTTTAGTGAAATAATATTTTTATTGAGGAAAAGAAATCAAATAAAACAGATTTACTTAAAATATTTATGAAAACTTTCAAATTTAGTTTGAAATCCAAGAATTAAAAATATTTTTTATTAGAAAATAATAAAAAAATTAAATGTCAAATTACATTATGTGTATATACATGTTGTACTTACAACATTACAGGACCAAAAAATTATAAGGACGGAATGCTAAGTTCGATTTGTTTTCACATATTTAAAATTTAATATTTAATTAAAAAAAATTAAATTTAATAAAACCGATTGACTTAAATTATTATTTATAAAAACCTTAATATTTAGTTTAAATCTAAAAGTTAAAAATACTTTTTATGAGAAAATAATAAGAAACAAAACTAAATGTCAAATTATATTATGCGTATATATGTTGAACTTACAACACTTCTAATAGACCAAAGAACTTTCTAAGGATGAGATGTGAAGTTCGGTTTGTTTTCACATATTTGAAATTTAACACTTAAGTTTTAAAAAATATATTTTATATAGTTTAAAAAATTCAAATAAAACCGACTTACTTAAAGTATTATTTAAGAAAAACTTAAAAAAAAAAATTTAATCCAACAAAAAATAAAATTAAAATATTAGAAAAAAAAAACCCTTTAGAAACAAAAAAGTTAAAACGATAAATCCAAAGTTCCAAAAAAAACTGTAAAAAATAAAATAGAAGAAAGCAGTAAATCAGATAGAAAAAAAAAAAATTGGTAAAATAGTTTGAAAAGAAACAAACCTTGCTCTCGTGATAACTCAATTTCATCTTCAACATCAGAGGAGGCGATTGTTGAAACCATTACAACCATCTAAAACCCAATTGTTATAATCAATTTCCTCTCTTCGTTGTCGCCTTTCTTTCTCGTTATAATCAGTGGCGGAGCCAGAAGATCTATTTATCGGGGTCAAAAAAAAATTTATAACTAAATAAAAAAGAAGAAGTCGAATCGTTTTTAAGCAACGATAGACAAAAAAAAAATTAATTAGGGTAATTTATATTAATGTACCTAATTATAGTATTTATTAAAATAAAATATATTAGAATTTGTATGTAGTGTACCATAAAAAATTTATAAGGGTCAATTCTCATATTTGACATGGATCAATTTAATATTTTTGATAGAAGCTCATTGATTTTTTTTAAATCCACTAGGGTCATTCGACTCCTATGCTTGGTCATTGGCTCCGCCTATGGTTGTAATCTCTTTTTTATGGTGAAAGATTTCCATGGTTGCGTCACTTGCGGCTTGATTCTAGAACAAAGATCCTCCATGATTCGTTTGCCAGAGATGGTTAAATCATTCTCGATTGATCAAAGACAAGACCTCATTTCTTGAGTGGCGTTGGTATGGGTTCGCACCAGTCTCTGTAAGACAATCACAGAAAAGAAACATGTATTAGAAAAAGAAAAGGAGAAAGATGAGTTTGGTGATTTTCTTTCGAAGATACAATTTTGATTGTTAAAGGAAGAAGACAGTGAAACTACTGAGAGTATTTATAAGCAAAGGTTGACCCACAAAAAAAAGGAAGGAAAAGTTCCGTTATTTCCTTTTTCGTTCAACGAGTTTGATTGTTTCCTTTCTCTATATATGAACTGTTAAAAATGGAAATTAAGAAAAAAGTTACCGTTTTACAACAGAAAGATTACCGTTACAGCCTGTTACTCTCGATCCTAGCGGTTTGTTACCGTTACCGTGACAATATGTTTGCTTGGAAAAGTTTGTTCAATGATGATGGAGAAGAACAATGGAGATAGGTATGTTATTCCATTTCTTTATAGCCCAATCGATCGTCTCGTAACCTTCTTGTACATCGTTTCATACAGCTATGTATACTTTCTCCATTATTGATCCTGATTCTCTTCTTCGATTTCTTGATTCCTTATTTCCTTCATCTTTTTATTTTAGTGAAAAAATCTTTTAATTGAGGAAAATAAATTTCTAACAACGTGTTAGCTTATAACATCGAGGTGACCAAAGCGTACTTGATCCCAATTAAGGTATTGGTTACCTGAAAATTTCATTTTCTTTCTAAACAGCAATCTAAAATAAATAAGAATCCCAATTTTTATTTGGCTTTTGAAGTTTTGTAGTATTTTTTTTTTTTTGGTAATTGCTGTTTACTCGAATATGAAACTCCTTCTTTCACATCAAAATTTTAATTAACTTAATTAATTAGGGGAAATTCTGCACCCAAAACAAAATGAATGCGAATTGTTCTTCTCAAGAAAAGGTCATCTTGGTATCAAGTTGTTTATATGAAAAAAAAAAAAAATTATATCACAATCTCTTAACGAGACATCTAAAACTGAATTAATTCAAAATTTAAAAAATTAATCCAAAAAGTCAAAAAAGAAAGGTCAATTCAAATGTTTTTCTAGCATAAGTCAGATTTAATTTTAAATTATGGTGAAGTTATAATATGATCCTTGAAATAAGAAAATGTATAGCATGAAAAAATGACGATAATTTTACTGAAAATTTGTAAGTTTAATTGAGGGAAAGAAAATTCTGACGACGTGTTAGCTTGTAACATCGAGATGACCAAGCGTATCTGATCCCAATTAAGGTAGTAGAGGTTGACTAGGTTTTCAAGAACTTCATTTTCTTTCTAACACAAGCTATCTAAAATAAATAATATCCCAGTTTTTAATTGGCTTTTGAAGTTTTGTATTTGGTTTTTGGTAATTGATTTTGCGGTTTACTCGACTATGAAACTCTTTCTTTCACATAAAAAAAAACTCCTCCATATGTTAATTAGCCTCAAGAAAAGTCATCTTGGCACCAAGTTGTTTATGTGAAAACAAATTTTTTAGTATATTATTATCTCTTAACGAGACATCTAAAATTGAATTATTAGATTTCTAATTTAAAACAATTCAAGAGAAGGTTGAAGAAGTAAGTATTGTGGCTAAACTGATTTGTGGTTACAATGAAAGAGATCATTCCATCAAGTTTTAAAAGGGGATTCCATTATAAATCGCATAGAATATGCAGATATTATATTCTTTTTTTATGCCTTGTATAAGGTATTTGAGGGTGTTTATCAGGTTTCAACAAGTGTTGATGAAAGACATTATTATAAAACACATTATATAGATATAATCAATTTTAGTAGTTTCATTAATAATGTTATTGTTAAGTTTTAGAACAAAAGATTGCAAAAGATCAGTCAAAAGTTGTAGTACATAGAGAAGTTTGAATTCTGTAAAATGAAAGGTAAAAATAGTAATTGGTTAGCATGTTTTGGTGTCTAGAAGGAAGGTAAACCAAGATATGAATGCTTTAGCTTGAAATTATACCAAATTGGAAAATCAATATACTCTTCTCTTCTCATCTCATCTCTTGGGTCATGGTCAATGCTACTTTTTTTTTTTTTGTTTTTTGCCATTCAATGCTGCTTTCTCCTTTAAAACTTTCCTTCTAGCTCTTACATGTATTGTTCAAAAAACTAACAATGACCAAAATTTTCTCCAAAGCTCTTTACTTTCACCATTTCCTTTTCATTTCCATTGAAACTCTAGTTCCTCTTCTCCAAAACAATTATCTCTTTCTTGTTTTTTCTTTTTATAACGTTTAATATATGTTTTAAGTCACTTTTCTTATCAAATAAAATCCATCAGTTGCCTCACTTGCATGCGGTTGTTTATGTCATTAATAATAATTAGACTTACAGTAGAACCTCTATAAATTAATACTCGATAAATTAATAATCTCTCTAAATTAATAAATTATTCTGATCCCGAGTTGGATCAGTATAATAATTGACACATTTCGATAAGATAATAAGATAATAATTTTTAAAAAATCTCTATGTAAATATATGGTCTCATTAATAACATAAATTAATAATCATATAAATTTGTTGTATATATATAAGATATTTTAGTGAAATATGATTCTAATATTGTTTATTTATTCGTAAATTTGTAATTTTGTTGGAGTTTATCTCTATTTTTCTTAAAATATCAAAAATATATGATATTATCTTCTCAAATTGCATCAAAAATTATTAAAAAAAATTATATATGCAATGATTATTTCGTAATGTGTAAATGCATTAAAACACATCGAAGTATTGTCTTCATTTTTCTACTTTTTGTATAACATTTTTTAAAATTCGAAAAAACTCTCTATAAATTAATAACCTCTATAAATTAATAAAATTCTCCGGTCCTAACATTATTAATTTATAGAAATTTTACTGTACTATTATTTTGTTATTATAACCATTTTGATATTTTTGCGACTCTTGTTCCAGAAAAAATCTATCTGCCGACTGCCACAGTATTAAAACAATCTCTTATCTCCTAAGAACATTATTTTAATACCCTCTGTTCTAAATTAAAAAAAAATGGTTTAAAGCACACTTATTAAGAATTTATTTATTTTTGAACTAAAGTCATCATTAGCCATTTTTATATATAAAAAGTAACATGAATTATTATTTTAAATATTTTTTAATTGTATTAAATTAAAATTTATTAAAAATATGCATACATATTTGAAAACATGTAAAACAATCAAATTTGGCTAATAATACTTATAATCTGGAACACAAAGAGTATTAGTTTAATCTAAATTAGTATGGAAGAAGGACATGTTTATATGTATTTTTAAAAATAGAACTAGTCGCATATATTGCAAAAAGAAATTCAAAGTTTTCCACGATTAACATTTGATGTAAAAGCCAAAAGAATACAAATGTCCCTATAAATAACTACAGATCCAAAGCAAAAAGGTTAGAGAGAGATTATTTGTAAGATTATGTAGATGATGATAAATTATGAATCAAAAGATGTTGCGCACGTGGCTCCTCGGTCAAAGGTCATAAAACAATTAATTATAGATAAAAATCGCATTCATCCCTTTAAATTAAAAAGACTTAAAAACAAAACATCAACAAGTCAACAACTAACAAAACTTGGGTAAAAAGGTTAATTCAGATTTAAGAATACCAAATGCTCTAAAGAATATGACATTAAGCCTTAATCGCGTATGCCTTAATTGCTGGGCTCCCTTTTTATAGTATTTATTTAAATTAAAATTTGTTTCCTTTTTTTACAGTGGGAACTTGCCTGACCATATCGAAGGTTGTCTCCTCCTCCATCACACCATAAGCCATTTATTTAGATTTGCATAATTTTTATAACAATAACTGGAACTTTCGTCACTAATATTTGATTGTGTGTAAAAAAAAAAAAAATTATTGTCCCGACAGCTTTTTCTGATCCAAAAATCTATTTCAAATTTTTTATTATTATTGATGTTTTATATGCCTCAATGATTACCAAATTCAAATGCGAATGTTCATGTCAAAACTTATAAAAATCATATTGAAACCCAACTCAACTAAGTGGATATCGGGTTAAAAAGGCAAAACCACAAGTGTATAAAGATAAACATTTTTGTATTTTGTTTTGTTAAAAAAAAAGCATGGGAAAACATTTTGTATTGCATGAAAGAAAAAAAGAAAAAAAATTGGAAAATAATCAAATAAATATCTAATTCGATTATATATAGTCTAGGAATATCTCCGTAAATCAACGTCAAACGATAACAGTTGTTAATGCCAATACTATTATTGATTATGAACCCATGAACCAATTTACTACTAATAATAATTAGACTTACTATTATTGTTATGATGATGTTCTACTTATTTGTCTCATCGGTCCCGATATTTTGCGATATTTGTTCTTGAGAATATCTAAATGTGACAGTACTAAAAACAACTTATATCTCCTAAAATCATTATTTTAATACTAATTTAATCTCTTACCCTTCAAATAGTTTCACCGCATAATAACACTAATCAAAAGATAAAAGTTCTAATCAACGAATGATTTCGTGCCTTGGCATCATTATCACCTCTGTAACGAATACAAAAAAATAAAATTGTCATTCTTTATAAAAAAAAAAATCCCATCCGGTTTCACGCCGGTCTCATAAGTCACATCTCCTTTTTTTGTTTTTTAATATTCACACACTCTCCAACTGTTATTTGGTAAAAATAATTTTTATATATTTCTTACTGACTTATTAAAAACAAAAAAAGAGCAGTGTTTGTTTATAAAAGAGCTTCTCTGCTTCTTCATCCTCTTCTTCTTCCTTGGTCTCTTTTAGCGTTGCTCTCTTAATCTCTCCTTAAAAAAAATGCAGAAACTAAACCTCTAAAGACTGTAACGCTTTCTCAGGTTTTACTTTTTTTTTCTCCATTTTCTCTTATCTTTGCTTTTATTTATGAGTTGGTTTCGTTAATCATCTTTTTTTTTGTGTCATTTTCTGCAGATTTCATTTGAAAAAGTTGATGGCTCCAACGACGAATTGGTTAACATTTTCTCTATCACCAACGGAGATGTTGAAATCACCCGATCACTCTCACTTCACTTCTTACGACGCTTCTTCTTCTCCTTATCTCATCGATAATTTCTATGGTAAATTATTTCTTCCAAAAATCACTTTTTTTTTCTTCTTCTTATCTCAGTGACGTATATGCGAGTGTATAAGTATATGTTTAGGCTTCGTTAACCGACTTATCCTCTTTAAACCGAGTTGCTGAACTCACAGAGTCTCCTTTTCTCGGTTGCTTAATTTGTCTTTTTCCCGAGAAAGGGAAACATAAAACAGAATCAAGTAAAAGAGAGAGACTTTTATAATCTAAAAATCAAAAGTATGATTTTTATTTCTCGGGAAAATTTTGTGTTCTTCGTGATTTTTTCAGGTGTGCTGATTAGTTAAAGTTGCTAACTTTTTTTTCGGTGTGTTTTGTTTTGATTTAAGTTTTAAAAGAGGAAGCCGATATAGAAGCTGCTTCAATGGCGGATTCAACAGCACTCGCCACTTTTTTCGATTCACAAATCCATTCTCAGGCTCAGATTCCGAAGCTTGAAGATTTTCTCGGCGATTCCTTCTTTCGCTTCTCCGATAACCAAACCAAGACACAAGATTCGTCTTCTCTAACTCAATACTACGATCCACGTCACCAACCCGCAGCTGCCACCGTCGCCGGAGGAGATCCAGGTTTCTTCTCCGATCATCACCACGATTTCAAGACGATTAACTCCGGCTCAGGAATCGTCGATGACTCAACCGCTAACATCGTTGAGACTCATCTCTCCGGTCACGTGGTGGAATCATCCACGACGGCGAAGCTAGGGTTTCACGGCGATTGCACCAACGAAGGAGCTTTGTCTCTAGCGGTTAACAACACAGATCAACCTTTAAGCTGCAATAACGGCGTGAGGGGCGAAAACAGAAACAAGACGACAGTTTCTAAGAAGGAAACAACGGAGGAATCGAAGAAGAAGATTGTTGAAACATTGGGACAACGAACTTCGATTTATCGTGGAGTCACTAGGTAATTTAATTTATGAAAATCTTATATTTATATAATCAAATCAAGTTTTTTCAATTGCAATGTGGAGTTCTAATTCAAAGATTCGATATTTATCTTGTGGGTGGGGAAAAAGATCGATAATTTTGATTTTGGTTTTTATAAATGATCTTAATGTGGGATGTGTGAACAAAGATCATTTAATTCAAAGTTTTGTGTTTTGGTTTGAGAGTGGGGAAAAGATTTGATATTTGATTTTCAGAAAAGGTTTGATTTGAGTTTCAATTATATGTGTTGGATTGATGTAGACATAGATGGACTGGGAGATACGAAGCACATCTCTGGGATAACAGCTGTAGGAGGGAAGGTCAAGCCAGAAAAGGACGTCAAGGTTAATTATTTCTTTCCAATTCTTTTATTTTCAAGAAATTTGGGGTAAAATCATATGAAACAGTTTCTTGAATCATTTGCTTTTGATTAGTTAGTAACTTTTGAATGTTTGCATTTCAGTAATCCAACACTTAGCAATTATTGAGATCAGTTTAGGGAAACACGATCCAACTGTCATGTGTTAATCTCAAAATCATACTAGGACTTTGTATAGTTGATTTTGCATATTTATCTGAATCGATTGTTTTGTAGTTATCTTCCTCATTTTGGGGTTCTAAAACCATCTTGTTGCCTTTGGATCTTTAGTTCTATTTTAATATTTGGGTTAGAAAAAACATATACTATTCTTTAACTTTTATGGTTGGGGAAAAGAAAAGAAGAGGGAAGCAGTACAAAGGTTTGTCAAATAAATACTGAAAAGAAAAATGCATGCAAAGATTCAATCAATATTACTTAAAAGCTTTTTCTTTAACAAAGACTATCTCTTTATGATGATTGATAGACTTTGTTAATATGGCATATGTGAAGGAAAGAACCAAATGTTAAACTGGAAATTCAAACAAAAGGACTAACAATAATAGAATAGAATCTGTATGTATATCTAGTTGAGTTTTTCATTACAAGGGTGCCGCCATTTTTGTTCATTGTCTTTATTCTTTCAAAATCTCTCATTTCACCTTATATGGGACCCAATGCTGATGCCCTATATGATGCAATCTCTGTTTCTTGATTGACATATTTTTGGACCCACTTTTGACCATTTATTCCCATTTTATTATATGATATGTAAGCATTGATATATGCAGGCATGTGATATGAGACTATTTAGACACTATGCATAATGTTGTTTTGCTAGCTTTCTTTCTTGGCTTTTTGGGTTTGAAATTGAATTTTTGAAATTTCCTTTCGTTAGGTATTATTATTGATTTTGTAGGGTTCCTTATGTCTACAATGTGTCAGATTGATTTGTTCACATCATACACAAAAGCAAAGTGTCATGTGAAGTTGTTGTCACAAGAGAGGAATCTAGCTTTGACCCTAATCAAACCATTGTTCCCTTTTTTCATTCTTTTACTTGAATTGTACTATAACTAGGAAACGTTATTTTTCATTCTTTTACCAAAGGTTACTTGACCTTCTTGAGTTGTTGTATAACTAGTAAATAGATTCAAGA
Source organism: Cardamine occulta (assembly GCA_028015245.1). Taxonomy (NCBI): domain Eukaryota; kingdom Viridiplantae; phylum Streptophyta; class Magnoliopsida; order Brassicales; family Brassicaceae; genus Cardamine; species Cardamine occulta. Next base: position 1,949,117 of record CM051391.1, on the reverse strand, counting down.
ACATGGTTAGCTATGAGCATTGTGAATGAGTTTTGTTTTGGCTAAACCTGTTTTCCTTGGTTTTGTATGTACCTTCAAATATGGTTTTTTATTCGCATCTCGGCTTGGACAGTGTACTTAGGTAAGCAAGATAATACACTATTGACAGTTTTATCAAATCTATGTATGAGTTTGGGAAATGATATTCATTTTTAATTGATTCAAGGTGGATATGACAAAGAAGATAAAGCAGCTAGAGCCTATGACTTGGCAGCTTTAAAATACTGGGGTCCGACTGCTACTACAAATTTTCCGGTTTATATTTTTCCTTTCCACTCTTTTTTACTAACTTTGTGTCGATTCTTCGGCTGCTCGTTACTTAAACTTGTTATTGGTCTATCAATTATAGATCGCGAGCTATTTGAATGAACTTGAGGAAATGAATCACATGACGAAGCAAGAGTTCATTGCATCTCTTAGGAGGTGAGTCCAAATCAAGATTTTCATACACATATGTTCCTGGTGTCTAAACTGGAATGTTCTAACTTTTGGTAAATGTAAATGTTTTCAGGAAAAGTAGCGGATTTTCGAGAGGAGCTTCGATGTATAGAGGTGTGACAAGGCATCATCAACAAGGTCGTTGGCAAGCAAGGATTGGCCGTGTCGCTGGAAACAAAGATCTTTACCTCGGAACCTTTGGTAAAAAACGTTATATTAGTAAACAACAACCTATTCTTTACCCTGAAAAATCCGCTCATTGATTCTTATATATGTATATATAGCTACGGAAGAGGAAGCAGCAGAGGCTTATGACATTGCGGCAATAAAGTTCAGAGGAATCAACGCAGTAACTAACTTTGAGATGAACCGCTACGACGTTGAAGCAGTCATGAAAAGTTCTTTCCCCGTAGTAGGAGGAGGAGGAGCTGCGAAACGCCACAAGCTCTCTCTTGGATCTCCTTCTCCTTCTTCATTTGACCAACAACACGTGATTCCGTCTTCTTCCTTGGATGTAGACCCCAACACAATCCCTTGTGGGGTTCCATTCGAGTCTTCAGTTCTCTATCATCACCAGAACTTCTTTCAGCATTATCCTTTGGCTTCTGACTCTACAGTTGAAGTTCCTATGAACCAAGCTGAGTTTTTCTTGTGGCCCAACCAGTCTTACTAAATCATATGGTTCATTGATCACCGTGCTAACCGAGGACCGTAGCTTATCTTCTTGATTCTGGCTAACTCATAAGCTGACCAGAAGGATGGATCTCAGAAGACTTTAGTAGCTATGTTTTTTCTCTTTTTAACTCTGGAGGCTATACAGAAGTAGACTGGGAAAAGTTGAAGAAGCCGAAACTTTTGGGGTCAATTTTGCATTAATGTTACCTGAGTGGTGGAAAGTGGTTGTTTTTCTCTTTTGTAGTGGTGGTTTATCGGCTTTTTTGTTACTGTAATCGGCATATTGGTCTAACTCTGTTTCTATGAAGTAATTTTGGGTCATCAAAAGAGTGTACTAATTAAAAATTACGAATCAGAAATAGTGAAAAATAGCGGGGGTACAAAGTCAAATTTAAAGAAGTTATAAAGAAAAATAAGTTACAACCCAGTCCGGTCATTCTCAACCATCACAAGCCGTTGCCGAACTCTGTTGGGCTTTTCTAGCTTCATTAAAAGCCCAATGGGCCTTCTCAGTCAAGCCCTTGTATTCAAAACACTCGCCCAATAGACGGAATAATCTCGCCGTATCTGTCCCGGCGGCGAGCCTCGCCGCCTCTTCCAGATCTTCGATCGCCGAATCAGTCCTCCGCCGCCGATTCACAGCCAGCTTCATCTCAGCTCTTTTCACAAGCGCATCGGCGCGTTCTCCTACCGAAAGCGACTTCAGGCGTGGATAACTCAGCGCCGTATCGAACGATTTGAGAGCAGCGGTCTGGTGACCGAGCAGATCTAGAGCTAAGGCACGGACGATGTGACCGGCGGCATCATCTGGAGAAATCGAGATCACCTCGTCGGCTTCAGTTAGGGCCGTCTTAGCAAGAGACTGAGATTGAGATTTCTTAGTTGTGGTTCGGGCTCGAGCTAGGAGGTGAGAGGCTTGGATCAGTTGACGCTGGGTTTTGAGTGTGGCTCGGTGTTTGGTTCGGAATTTGTTCAAGCCTCGTTGAGAGAGGTACTTAATCGCCCAGAACATAACAAAGGTTAACACCAAAATTGCTCCTTGTATGATAGTTTCTGTAGCCATGTCTTTTTTGTTTTTTTTTTTTGCTTTCTATGAATCTCAGAAGACTAAAGCAGAGACTATATATATATATACTTTATTTCCCACTATTTTCTATTGAATTTTTTTTATTCCCCTATCTACATTACAAGTAGTGAAATTTATCATCCATATTTTAAAATTTTACTAAAACTCTTTTACAAGAAAAAAACAGAGAGATAACCACAGTTTGAAGACAAAAGCATAAGCTTATGACTAAAGCCAAATTATACATACAACATTTTCCCTCTTTTTTGGAGATTTTTAGAATGGAGAAGACGAAGCAAAATCACAGGCGAAAGAACAAAAGAAAAGAAAACACTTTTGTTGTTATTGTTGTATTAATTGATTTCATCAGATTGCTTACTCCATCAAGAGTTGTCTATGGCGAGTGAGATCGTTAAGGTAAGACAAAGAGGTGTGATCTAAGTCATCGCACCCGTCGAGACTCACTGCTCTTGCTCCGCCTGATTGTTGTTGCACCTCAGCTAACCGGTCATCTCCACGCAACAGCTGCACCAACTGCATCCACATAATCACAACAATTCATCATCCAAGTTTCTAATGACAACAATAATGGGACTGGTTTGTGTGTTCGTCACATACCCGGTTCATATCAGGACGCATAGTGGCTACATGGTGTATGCACATTGAAGCTGTTTGCATAACACGTTTCATCTCGGTTTCATCAAACTCATTTCCTAGCTGAGGATCAACTAGTTCTTCCACGCTGTTCTTCTCCAGAAGAGGTTTCGCCTACACGAAAATGCATCCAAGCTGTTTGATTCAGAAAGATGGAAGATGCTTACAAAGAGAAGGGAAATGCAGACAGATCCTTACCCACATCACTATACTTTGCCGGCTATCTATATCAACAGCTCTACGACCAGTTATGATCTCTAGAAGTAATACCCCAAACGCAAACACATCCGTCTTCTCATCGACAATCCCATGCATAAAGTACTCTGGAGCTAGATATCTGTAAGAACAAACAAAGAACCAATCAGGTTTTGGATTTAAACATCGAGAAAAAAAGGTTCAAATAGAGAGACCATAGCTATGGAAATTCTCTGTCTGACCCGAATGTGCCTTCGATAGGGAAAACAATGTGATGAGGCCAATTCTCTGGGAGCCACTTAGCAAGTCCAAAATCCGAAATCTGCAAAAACCAATTCATATCAGTTCTCAATCCACAAAATAAAAGGTTGATTGCTTTTTTTTGTTGAATCCACACAATCATCAGTACCTGAGCTTCGTAATCCTGAGAGAGCAAAATGTTGGAAGCTTTGATATCACGATGAATAATCCGTCGAGGGCAATCATTATGAAGATAACTCAAACCATCAGCTATACCCACAGCCACTTTATACCGTTTCTTCCAATCCAAACACTCCTCAGATCCTAACAAAAGTTTCAAAAACATCAACACAACAACAACAATGTCTGAAACCAACAACAAGAAAGAGATTTTCTTAAATCATATGAAGTGTGTACCAAAGAGTAGAGAAGCAAGACTGCCATGAGGAGAGTACTCAAGCACAAAATGTAAACCACGATCGCTGCTGAAACCGCGAAGCCTAGCTGCGTTTGGATGGTTAACGTGGGCGATAATACCAAGCTCCGATAAGAAATCACTGACCCTTTCTTCTACTTCCTTGGCGTGTCTCGTCAGCTTCTTGATCGCTACTGTCTCTCCGTCCGGTAAAACACCTTTGTACACCTCCGCATGTCCTCCTTTCCCAATCATATTCTCTAACAACAACAACAACAAAATCAAAAACCCATTTTAGAATCTTCTTCAGAACACACACATTTCATTTGAAATTGGGGGTATTATCGTCTTTTAAAAGTTTTGAACTTTTACCGGGATTAAAATTGTCGGTGGCGGCAACGAGCTCTTCGAAGGTGAAATTTCGCCAGGAAGGTTTAGCGACGAGGATTTGATCACAATCGATTTCGTTTTCCGACGACGGAGATAACTTTGGCTGTTTCCGCCGCATGTTTTTACGGGTTAGCTCGTAGCTAGCGAAGAGAGGAATAACTGAGAATCTCCTAATAGATTTCTTCTTGATAGAATCGATCATCTTGTTCCATTGAAGCCCATGGTGATAAAAAGACGAAACGTTTGTAGGAGTTGTTGATAATGGAGAAGATGATTTTTCAGGAGAGCAAGAGCTACAACTGCTGCTGCTGCTATGATCGGAATCTGAACTCATTACCGGAATTTCAAGAACGCATCTTGGCGATGGATCTTCGATTGCTAAATCATTTTTCTCTAGCTCCGTCTCTGCCTTTTCATAGCTTCCATTGATCTTCTTCTCCATCTCTGCAATTAACCAAAGAAAGATTTGTTTTTTAAATCTAAATTCTCGATGCACGTAACGTGTTTGCGTAAATTCCTCAATGTTAAATAATAACAGAATTCTAATTTGGAGGCAACCAGAATGGAAAAATCTGAAGATAAACAGAAAACGATGTCGGAAAATTAACAAATTATATATAAAAAAAAATATCTAAATTTAGCCTTACCTTCAACAGCCATAGCTTCGGAAAAAAATTCGTCTTCTGGGATTCTCTCTGTAAGAACTTTGAATAACCAAAAAAACAAAAAAAAAAACTCAAAGCTTAATAAAACTTTCTCCCAGAAAACAAAAAGAACGTAAAAGATGGAAGCAGAGTAACATCTCCATGGAGGAGAATGGGAGAAAGCACAGAGCCGGAGAGAATCCGGACAAAGAGGAAAACACAGGTTTATGTTTTTGTGTTATTTTAGTTGTTGTCTCGTTAAAGAGTATTATCTTTAGAAATAGTTATTCTTAGAAGATTTAGAAAGCAAAACAAAAAAGTTTGAAGAAGAAGGAGACCAGATTTTGATGACTGGTATTGGATTGGAATCTCCGCTATATTTATACAACTCCACCATGCAAGTCAAGTTAGCTTTTTGAGAAAATGTTTTATTTTTGAAATTTAACAAAGGAAAAAATAATAATTACTGTGTTAATTATGAAGAAGAAGATGAAAAGATACGAGGCCGTAACTAAACTAACAAACGGACACGACGACGGTTGAAATTTCTTAAGCTGGTCAATGGCATTTCCGTAATTACTGTTAATGAGAAGACAAGATATCCTCTTTTGCTTTGAAAGATGGTCTGAAATTAGTTTTATTTTTGAGAATTTCAATTTCTCTTGATTTATATTTTCCGCAGAACAGTTAATTTGCCATTTAATATTAGCCATGTGAAATACTGACATCTTGTTTTTTTTTTTTTTCCTGTTCTCGTCAAGCAATTTTCTTCATTAATGTAACCAACACAAAACTAATTTATGAAATGTCATAGAATATGAATTTTTCGAGGTAAGAATATGCCATCTGATTTTTCAGTTATCGTGGCGCCATTGTAACGAGAGAGGAAACATATGGCAAAGACGAAAGAAGCTTGACCACCCTAGAGGCCTAGACCAAGCCATTGCTATTATTTGCATATTTTTTTATATAAACGCCTTGTAATATCAGTTTCACGGTTCTAATTTTAAACTAAGCAAGATAGGCAACATATATATGAAACAAAGATAGACAACATTTATGAGATTGTTTTGGTTAACGACACGACAGTCACCAGTCATCATCAAGCTTGTTTAAAAAAAAAACTTTATCCGAACCGCATCAGGCGCGACATGGTTTATTTAGTTGGACCCACCATTTTTTTTTTATTTAGCTAACGTGATGCGACCGTGATCATATAGTATAAATTAGATCGAAGAACTTAAATGGAAGAAAAATCGAACGGAAGATATAAATTATTATTTATTTTTAAAAATATAAAACTTCATCTACAAATGTGGGTTTAGAAAAGTTGAGTCGTTAACTAGCAAGACTTCTTCTATGAAAATTAACAAATGAATACGTTTCGTGGGAGAAACTAAGGAACCTTATATACGACTTTGGCATAACTAGAAATTCAATATTTCAATATTGTAAAGTAGCATTCGAAATGGTGCAGTCATTAGTACTATTTACTAACCACAAGTATTAACAAGATTTATAAAAGGGGATTTGCATTTCCGTGTATATTGTTTGTTGTAATATTATCTAGACAAGCATATATAAAAATATCGACTTAAGTGAAGTAGTTGCTGAAAAATGATTTTTTTTGTAGTCTTTGGTGGAATACGAAATTCTTAACGTAATAGATTTCAAACGAAGTGATTAGTTAATTGGTAATTTCAGTGAGAAAGATGATATCGAGAAGAAAAAGGTTTCTTGCTTGCTTAGTGGGTGAACTAAACCCCTTAACTAATTTGACTCCTCCACTCTAATGTTTATATCTCTTAATTGGGCCCCAAAGTCAAAAGCAAAATGGCCACCAAACTCACCAATGTCAAGGTCTGTCGGCGAAGTCAGTCTAACCGATTTCGTTCTCACTTAAACAGTCATAAACACACTCTTCTGTTGAACCTGAATCTGAATTTTGGCAAGAAAAAAAAATTCATTTAATGGCTTAGAACGAATAGTAATCAAAGCTATGGAAAGTTAAACCCAGTTGATGTGTGTTAGTCCTAATTTTCAAGTTGTGCTGTCCAAAAAGAGTAATAGAAAAAATAGGAAAGCGTTACTTGTAAGCTTATATACTTATCCCGAATTAATTGTGAATTTAAGAGGCAATCACTTAATCCAACAACGAACAAGACAATAGTATTAAGTAAAATGCAATCATGTAGTGTATACAAATCTAACCGAACCACAGAGATAGTGGATGTGTGACATGAAGTGTTAACGTCTACATGCAAAATAGTTATCGTCATCAATGGAAAAGACGAACAATGTCATTTTATAACCAAGATATTGTTTTCATAAACTTATATTAATGAGCTAACCAAATTATTCAACTAATTAAATTATCACCGTACTCATATGTTAATGGAATTTGACGAACAAACTATAAGTATATTTAATTGTTTTAAAGATCGTTAACAAAAGGCGACCCGCGCGTTAAATTTTAATACTTAGTATATTTAAATTTTTAGAAAGACCCAAGCAGGCCCAAGCCCATTTTCGTCAAGCAAAACCTCAAATCAACAAACTTAGATAGAAAATTAGAGTGACGATGGCACTGCTCGGCGACGACGGACGAGGCTTCGATCTGGCGAGGAAACTTGAAGTCTCCGGCGTATGGAGGACGTGGCTCGGCGATTCTATCTACTCTTCTTTCCACCATTACCTATCTTCTCCTTCTACCTGGGAAGCTTTTATGCGTGTTGATGATTCCAAGTCTAGGGCTCAGATTCAAATACAGCTTCGTGTTCGTGCTCTTCTATTCGACAAAGCCACCGTCTCACTCTTCCTTCGATCCAATATCATCGCCACTTCATCATCCTCTGCTTCCGATGTTTCTTCCGTCGCTGTGTCCAAGCTCAATCCTAATTGTATGTTACTTTCCTTTTTTGCAGCTTTGTTCATGGCAATTTCAATGTCTTGAACTGTGTTTTTTTTTTCTTTCCTGATTCAGATTTACAGCTGCACGGAGATGATGTTTACTACACTTTGGAGAACGCTTCTTTCGAAGGTGGGATTCGGCACAATCCTAGTTTATCCAAGGTGATTCAAATTGCTCTTTTTATTAAATGATTCGAAAAGGATTCACTTTCTTCTGGGTTAATTTTGGCATTTTTGTTTGTTTGTGTGTGATGAGTTTTCAGAGTCTATCGAAGCCAAGTTTTACCTCTGGGGTAAGAGGTGGTGAGTCTGATTATAGTAATCTTTCTCAAAGCTCTAGGTTTGAGGAATTTCCTGACACTTGGTACACTCAGTTTATCTCGAGATATGGTTTTAAATATGGGATGTCTGTTGGAGGACAAGAATCTGATAAACGCACACCTGAAGGGATGTCTACTTACCTCAGAGCCGTGGATAGTCATAAGAGAAAGCGTGCTCCTTTTCTTGAAGATCGGAGTTTGGGAAGTTCAGCTCATATGAGTAGGTCTAGTACACATCCAAGTTCTGGCTTCGATGGAAGTACTTCAGAAGATGATATACTTTTTCTTCCGGAGACAATGTTTAGAATGAACTGTGTACCTGAGTCTGCCCTTTCGCCGATTACCAGAACACAAGATAACTTAAAAACAGAGTTTTATGGGGTACTTGACACTTTACCGCAAGTTACTACTAGGATTCATGTTATGACCGAGAGGCTTGGGATGATGCCTGAGTACCATAGGATAGAAGAACGAGGAGTTTTGCGCCGTAAGAAAGCTGACAAATTGGGTTTTAGTGACGAGCAAGCGGCTCAGGTGTCAGGGAAAGTTGTTGCACGCATGCTTCTGACAATGGGATTTGACGGTGCAACGGAGGTTCCTATTGATGTCTTCTCTCAATTGGTTAGCCGACATATCTGTAAATTAGGCAGTACTTTGAAGCTTCTTACTGACAGTTACAAAAAGGAGTGTTCAGCAATGCAGTTGATTAAGATGTTCCTTAATAGTACGGGATATAGGTGAGTTTCTTTTAAGTAGTTTGGAATCTTATATGTTCCTTAATGAAGTTTGGAATCTTATATGTTTCTTATCATATATATTTTCCTTTCATAGTTTTGTCTTCGTAGATATCTGTTAGTGATAAAACTTCCAATTTAGTTTTGTTCATGTGATTATCCTGAACGCCTTTTGTTTCAGTAATCTTGGGAGTTTAGCAGAGCTTGTTAAGGATGGTATTAGGAACCATCCTCCTCCAAATCAGAAACAACCACAAGTGCTTCAGCAACAATTGCCTCTGCAGCAACAAGCTTCTCTCCGGTTACCACAACAAGTATGTACACAATAGTTGATGCACGAATTGTCAAATTTTTTTTGTTTAACTTCTCTGAGTTCTTGATTTGATGTTATTGTAGATCCAAAGGCAAATGTATCCGCAGATGCAGCAAATGGTTAATTCCCCAACCTTTCAGCAGCAGCAACAACTAGAGAGAATGCGCAGGCGTCAAGTTACATCACCTCGACCCAACATGGATATGGAAAAGGATCGGCCGCTGGTTCAAGTAAAGCTTGAGAATCCTTCTGAAATGGTAGTAGATGGAAATGCGTTTAACCCTATGAACCCAAGACACCAGCAACAGATACAGCAGCAACTCAGACAACAACAGATTGCTGTAATGTCGAATATGCAACAACAACCGGGCTATAACCAATTCAGACAGTTGGCTTCAATGCAAATTCCACAAATGCAAACACCGTAAGTAGCGCCTCAAAACTCAAAAGTCACATGGTTATATACCTCTACTCGACAAGTCTTGAAAGTTGTGTCCCCATTCTATTTGCAGTACACCAGGAACGGTCAGGGCTCAGCCCGTTAAGGTTGAAGGATTCGAGCAACTAATGGGAGGGGATTCTTCTCTTAAACATGACTCGGAAGATAAGTTGAGATCTCCACCCACCAAATAACATTTTTTACTTATTTGTGTTGTTGTACACATAGCTCTTTTAGTTTTAACTTTTTGGGTCAATGTATTTATTGGATATGTTATCTTAGTTTAATTATCTTCTTGCGCAGAAAAGAATCGGATTATAGGTTTACATCTTTTGGAATCACAAGGTTTTATTATTTTCTGAAAAAACATTAACGTTTATTATTAGCAATGTGCAGTGTATTACATTACTTATGTCTTATTTCTCAACTCTTATTATTTACACATCTCGTTGACTTTGATAGAAAGTACAGTAAACTTCTTAATTATTTGCTCTATGATTCTCCAGAAACTCGATAAAAGTATCTGCATACTGATCTTGCAATCTCTTGTTTCCAAACAATTTCTTTTGCTGAGATGCAGCACCGTTTCTGTAGATATTTCCTTCTTCTTCCACAATAGCCAGTCTGATTGTCTCTGCCACAGAAGCACTGGTGAATGATCCGTCTCGCTCATTCCGTGGAATCTCCAAGCCTATATTCATCCTACCGAGCATCCTAGCCACTAGCGGCTGGTCTAGGTTACATGGAAACATGATCAAGGGGACACCAAAGCTAAGCCCTTCCAAAGTTGATCCCCACCCACAGTGAGTAACAAACCCACCAACTGAACCATGGCTTAGTATCTTAGTCTGAGGTACCCATTCGGTCCAAATTACTCCATGCTCTTTGACTCTCTCTTCGAATCCTTCAGGAAGTAACACAGAAGCTCCGGTTCTCTTCCTTAGTGTCCAAAAGAAAGGTAACCCACAAAGCTCCAACCCATGAGCTAAACCTTGGATCTCTTTTTTGCTAAGAGTCACTTCGGTTCCTAAAGCTACATAAACCACAGACTTCGCTTGCTGTCTGTCTAGCCATCCTCTGATGTCTAGCCATGTTCCTTCGTCATCTGCATCATCTGTTGGTGTAGCTGGAAGTAAACCTATCGGAATCACAGGCTTTCCTTGGAGTTTACTGAGCAATTGAATCCACTCAGGTTCGAGCTGCATACATGATCTGATTGCAATAACCTCTGATCCAACGTAAGCCAAACCTGTTCTATAGCTATCGTTCAATTCAGCTCCGGTTACACCTGCCGTGGGATATTCCATGATTCTCCTAGCCTCAAAGGGACGGTAAACTATGTTGGTCTCAAACGGGACCCATGGTGGAGGCACAATGAGATCTTTTTCGGTTTTCCGAGGGTCACGACCATGGATCATGATTGAAGCTGGCCCATTCATGATGATGATGGAAGCTGCATTGAACGTGCAAAAGAAGGCCCGTCTCACACCGAGCTTTTCAGCAATAGACGGGACCCAGTGGTGTAAGAGATCATACACTATCCAGTCCGGCTTGGAACTCTCTAAAAACTCAGAGAAAGCTTTTGAAAGCCCATCAAAGGCTTCTTTGAGATAGCCGATGTGTGTCTCGGGGACATCAGTGGTGCCCTCGGCGTTCTCTGTGAGGTGGTTGAAGGTGTGAGTTAACGGCAAAGACACGAAATTTATTGATAGGTGGGAAGGTATTTTGGGAAGACGTGAAATGTTACGAGGCGTGGAGATGAAGGAGATGTTGTGACCTTTTCTTGCTATGAGCTTTGAGAGTTGTAAATAAGGAATCATGTGACCTAAAGCTAACCATGGGAACACTGCAACATGAAGCTTCGGTTTTGGTTCGGTCATGGTCTGTCTCTTCATTGACAAACCAACGTCATGACTGATTCTTTACAGCTCTGCTTCTTCGTCGTCGGTTTGTACAACTGGGGGGGGTTAAATAGATGTACTCCTGACACCTCAAAAATTTATCTGTCTTGGGTCATTTGGAATCAAGCCGTAATATATGTTTTTATTTCAGAAGTGTGAAATTTTTATATTGAATGTAAAAAAAAAACAAAATTTAGGTCTATATATCAAAGGAAAATCAAAAGAAAAATAATATTTCATCTTCTTGAGCTAAATTAAATACAAACAATTCTCCGACCTCCTTGGCCCTCAGACGTCGTCGAACAACAAAGCTCATATTGATCTTTTTCATCTCTTTGAACTACTCGGCGAAAGAGAATCTATGTTAGTTTTTGTCAGAAGTCAAATGTCAAAGTTGCTTCAAGGGGTTTTGTCCTGTGTTATGCCTTCTCTACAAGTAAAATGAACAACTTTTTAAAAGAAGTTCATCTGCCGTGTCTTCTTAATAAGAAGCTAATGAGCCTTTCACTGTGTATTATTCACTCCCTTATTTGTGTCTCAAAGACCCAAGATGATTCAGGAGAACTCCTGTTTCAGGGTTTGACCCTGAAAACAAGTAAAGCAAATTTCAGTAACGAGAGATTAGAGCATGGAATGGAATGGAATGCAATGGTAATAGAACATATTTAAGCCAAAAAAAAAATATGAATATTTGTGATCTACCTTATTGTATGATCTGTAGCAATATCACAAGAAACAAGACTACTTGCAGAGTTCTCAGGTCGAGTTATGCACCAAAAGAATCTGAGTTCCAGAGAATTGCATGATCCTCTGCCAAATTGATAAATGATAGATCCTTTATGTGCTATCAGGAGGTCCTTCAATTAGCAGTGAATATGTCTGAGAGCTGAACTTGCAGCCATTTTTCTCCATTATGTTGAATAGTTCATAAAATGCCTCTACAAGTCCCTGCTTCCCGACACCATCGATGATGATCTTCCAAGCTAATTCATCCTGATAATAACCACATTGAAGCAAATTCTGAAAAACTGAAGTTGCTCTCTCTTTTTCTCCGTTTTTATACATCCCACATATCAAGGTTTTGCAAGACTCTAGTTCCGGTAAGTGACCAACACACATCATATCATCTACAACCTTTGATGCTTCCTCATACTTGTCCAGCTTGCAGCAACAGCTAAGAAGAGCATTGAAAACCAACTCACTTGGAGACATACCTTCGTTTTGTTGCATGTGATCAAACACCTTTTTCGCCACTACGAGATTACCAATTTCGCAGATCCCTAATATCAGCTTTTCATAGGATTTGGCGTTGGGAGTAACACCGTGTTCTACCATTTTCTCAAGAAGCTCCACAACAAAATCAAACTCCATCATATTAGACATCCCACAGAGTCCTGTTTCACTGCCTCTTTCTTTTCCATATTTCATCTCTAGCAAATGTTTGATCAGAGACAAAAACGTGTGCTGAGAAGGTTCACAGCCAGTATCACGCATGCGCTTGAGGACATCAAATGCGGAATTTGTCTGCCCAAGATCTCCATAACCTTTAATCAGAGTGGAATAAGTGAACAAATCTGGGGAAACATCATTTTCCTTCATGTTTGCCATCATATCCTCAGCGTCTTGCAGGCTCCCTGCGCTACAATAGGTTTGGATAAATATTGTGTAAGTATGTGCATCGGGCTTTGTTCCAGAGGACAACATTTTCTGAAAACGTCTAAAAGCATGATCAAAATCTCCTTCCTTTAGCAATCTATGAATCAATATTGTATCTGTACTAACTGTAGGCTGTAGACCAATCTTCACCATTTTTTCCTCCAACAACGTTGCTTCTTCTAATTTTCCATCGGTACATAACCCATGAATCAGGGAATTAAACGTCAATGAATTTGGCAAGCAATTCTTACTCAACATTTGCTCAAGCATAAGATGAGCTTCGTCTAGTTTACCTGACTTGCAATATCCATCAATCAATGCAGTGTACATCACCACATTTGGATTTACACCTTTCTGCTCGAGAGAATCAAACAAGTTGCGGGCTTCTTCCACTCTTTTGCATTTACACAAAGAATCTATCATACTAGTATATGTCCACTGATCTGGAACTAATCCTTTATCACTCATCAAACTAAGCAATCTATATGCACTATCAAAATTACCAGATCTACACTGCCCATCGATTAGTGAATTGTAAGTGACCACATCTGGAAGCACATTCCGCTCCAACATCTTATTAAGCACTCCCATTGCTTTGTGCACATTCCTTTTACAAAACCCAAGTATCAATTCATTGTACGTGCGTGTATTCGGACTGAGGTTACGTGATTCCATCAACTCCACAACTTCTAGCGCATCTTCAACCATTCCCCGCTTACAATACCCACCAATTAATGCATTGTAAGTGATAACATTTGGCATCAACCCTTTTTCCAGTATATGACCTAACAACTCTTTTGCTTTCTCAAGCTTACACTGACTGCAGAAACTATGAATTAATACGGTGTACGTATGAATATTAGGCTTAATCCCCATATCTTCCATCTCCTTAAGCAAGTTAAGAGCTTCAGACTTCCGTTCTGATCCACACAAAGCATTTATAAGCACTGTATAAGTACGAACTGTTGGAAAACAGTCTTCATCCTTCATTTTCATGAACAATTCCATAGCTTCATCGATCCTCCTCGCTACACAAAGACCATGTATGAGGTGAGTGTAAGCAACCTCATTTCTACGGCAGCCCTTCAAAGACATTTCCTTAAACACCTTAAAAGCAGAATCTAAATCCTTCCTTTGACAATAACCCATAATCAAAGACGTATATGTGAAAAAATCAGGATCCAACCCAGCCTCAACTATCTTACTCACATACTGATTCGCCTCTACCACATTCCCCAGCTTGCAATACCCATTAACCATTTTATTATAAGTGTAAATGTTTGGATAAACCTTCTCCTCCAACATTTCCATATAAAGCTGCTTCATTTCATCAACCAATCCAAATCTAGCCAATGAATTCAACAATGTGTTGTAACACCCAATAGTAAGCTTATACTTAAGCTCGAATCTTTCGTCTTTGTTCATCTTCCTACAAAAATCCAAAACAAACAAAGCGTCTCCCACTGAATCACAGCTCTTTATCATCCATACCCTGATCTTAAACACAACGCCCACATATCCATTGTGCTTGATTCTCGGATTCAAAAGAAGAGTAATAAGAGATGCAAAAGAATAGACATTGTGCTTGAATCTCGTAGTCTGTGATATCCAATATGAAAACTCAAGAGCTGTTTTGGGATCTAGATCGAGCGAGAACAGAGACGAGACGTGTGAAGGGCTTATCGCAGGAACCATCGATTTCAAGGACGGACTTTTATGCCAATTGGGTTTAGATAGAACTGAGAGAAGACGGTTTGGAACACTCGATGGATCAGATTCTTCCGCCGGAAGTATTCGAATCAGCGGAGACACAGAGCAAAACGGCCGGCGAGTGAAAGGAGATGGAACCAAAACATCTGTCGAGAATTTCATCAACAGGACTTCGACGGCGGAGAAGGAACCAGTCAATCCCGCGCCGCACCGTGGTTTTATTCGACGGATCATCGATCCAACGGAGCTGAGCTCCTATTAGCAGAACAAAGAAAAAAGCAAGAAAGGAACAAAATTTGCAGAAAGGTTTGATCAAAGTTCAACGCATTTCCTAAAACCGGGAGGGTTTATCTAATGGGCCTAAATAAGCCTTAATGGGCTACTATTATATGTTTTAAACAGCATAATGGGACCTTAATGGGCTGTTATATGTTCAAGTTCAACACCTTAATGGGCTTTAATGCGCTTTAATGGGCCGATATGAGCTACACTGAGACGATGATCAGAGAAAAGATGCGCCGGCGATGAGAAGAGATTGTAATGGTGGATTGATCTCTTTTTCTAGACTTTTCAGCTTTTTTGCTACGAGAAGATGTGCGCCAGAATCCACTATCCATAGTCAGTTTCGGCTTCTCTGCATCAAATGTGACTCCTTCACAACGACGCACACTTTCTCTCCGCTGCTTAGACAATGCATAGACGAAAGATCGCTATCTGGACTCAAGAAAATCCAAGCTCAGATGCTCAAATTGGGTTTTCCGGTCCAACTTTCCGGCAGCAAACTCGTCGACGCAAGTTTAAAATGTGGCGAGATATGTTACGCCCGCCAGCTGTTCGATGGAATGCGTGAGAGACATATTGTAACGTGGAACTCTCTAATTGCTTATTTCATTAAGCACAGAAGAAGCAAGGAAGCTGTTGAGATGTATAAATTGATGATCACGAATAATGTTTTGCCAGACGAGTACACGTTGTCCAGTGTTTTCAAGGCCTTTTCAGATTTGGTTCTTGAAAAGGAAGCTCAGAGAAGCCACGGACTTGCTGTGATTCTGGGTTTGGAAGTCTCAAATGTGTTCGTTGGAAGTGCCCTCGTGGATATGTATGTAAAATTTGGCAAAACGAGGGAGGCGAAGTTAGTATTGGACCGCGTTGAGGAGAAAGACGTAGTTTTGATCACAGCTTTGATCGTTGGTTACTCGCAGAAGGGTGAAGATACAGAAGCTTTGAAGACATTTCAAAGTATGTTGATGGAGGATGTTCAGCCTAACGAGTATACTTACGCTAGTGTATTGATATCTTGTGGAAACTTAAAGGATATAGGTAATGGCAAGTTTATTCATGGACTTATGGTCAAGTCTGGTTTCGAGTCTGCTCTTGCTTCACAAACTTCTCTTCTTACTATGTATTTGAGGTGCAGTTTAGTCGATGATTCCTTGCAGGTTTTCACGTTTATTGAGCACCCAAATCAGGTGACTTGGACGTCTCTTATATCGGGGCTTGTCCTAAACGGTAGAGAAGAAATGGCCCTAACCAAATTTAAGAAGATGATGTGTGATTCGATCAAGCCAAACTCTTTTACATTGTCAAGTGCTCTGAGGGCGTGTTCGAATCTGGTAATGTTTGAAGAAGGTAGACAGATTCATGGGATAGTGACGAAATATGGTTTTGATAGAGATAAGTATGCGGGATCAGGGCTCATTGATCTGTATGGGAAATGTGGATGCTCAGACATGGCAAGGTCAGTTTTTGATACCTTGAGTGAAGTTGATGTTATATCTTTGAACACAATGATTTATAATTATGCACAGAATGGTTTCGGATGCAAAGCACTCGAGTTGTTTAAGAGAATGATAGATCTTGGACTGCAACCGAACGATGTAACAGTCTTGAGCGTACTCTTGGCTTGTAATAACTCTGGATTAGTTGAAGAAGGTTGTGAATTCTTTTACTCCTTTAGAAGGGATAAGATCATGTTAACGAATGATCACTACGCTTGTATGGTAGATATGCTTGGACGAGCAGGGAGATTAGAGGAGGCGGAAATGCTTATATCCGAGGTGATAACCCCGGATTTGGTTCTGTGGAGGACGCTGCTTAGCGCCTGTAAGATTCATAGAAATGTAGAATTGGCAGAGCGGATAAAGAGTAAGATCCTTGAGATTTCACCTGGAGATGAAGGAACTCTCATTCTAATGTCAAATCTCTACGCATCCACGGGTAAATGGAACAGAGTGATTGAGATGAAGAGTGGAATGAAAGAGATGAAGTTGAAGAAGAATCCAGCAATGAGTTGGGTTGAAGTAGATAGAGAAACACATACATTCATGGCTGGAGATTTGTTTTCGCATCCAAACTCGGTGAAGATTCTTGAAACTCTTGAAGAGCTGATTAAGAAGGCTAAAGATTTGGGGTATGTTGAAGACAAAAGCTGTGTGTTTCAAGACATGGAAGAGACTGCGAAAGAGAGATCGTTGCATCAACATAGCGAAAAACTAGCCATTGCATTTGCAGTTTGGAGAAATGTTGGTGGAAGTATAAGGATTCTAAAGAACCTTAGAGTTTGTGTTGATTGTCACAGTTGGATCAAGATCGTATCAAGAGTTATAAAGAGAGAAATTATTTGTAGAGATTCAAAGAGGTTTCATCATTTCAGAGAAGGGTCTTGTTCGTGTGGAGATTATTGGTAAAAAGTATGGGCTGAAGCCCACTTCGTCTGAATTTTAAAATACATATAAGCCCGACATTTTTGTATTAAATCAATACAATTAATGACTAAAGTAAACTTTTTCAGAAAAATAAAAAATAGTTAGAGCCAGAATCGAATTTGAAATAACGTTATATATTTACCTTTGTGAATCTAACATTTTGTTGATTTTTGTGTTGCTAATCTCATAGTTTCGGTTAAAAACAATATAGTTTCGGTTACATACCAAGAAGAAAAAGGTAATGATGTGATCAAAAACATGTACCTCGTTTTGTGTTGGAAGTTTTCTTCCTTTATCCTTTTTTCATCATTACCCAAAGACGTTATTTTGTGCTAAGATTATGACAAATTTCGTTGTTGTGTTCGGTTCGACGGCCACATGTATACTGTATAGTACAGAAACTTGATTCATAAGAAAAGCAAAAGTTGAAATCTTTTGTATTATTTTATGTGTGTTCACTCGTTTGGAATAACAAATGTTTCTTTTCAACTTTTTTTTCCCTATCTTGCCAAGTGGAATGATTTACTACTTTCACCCGCTTTAGTTCACATACATCCATGTTTAATATAAAAAGGCCTCATCTTAACAGAAAAATAAGTATGGAATTCTAGACTTAATACGAAACTATACAATTTTCAATTTTGGTATTTTAAGATAGTAAAATGTGATGTATGTGAATTATACACTTAAAACGATACACCGCATTTTTCGCGGAAACATAAAGTTGATACATTTACCAATCTCAACGTAACGAGAGAAATATACACTATCATCAAATAATAAAATATTCAAAGAGAAACAATATAATTATACTTGTGTCTCCTCCTTCTCTCACGAGTCGTAAATCGTGAGCTTTCTCGCAATTGGCTTAGATGGTTGTGGCAATTGGCAAAGCCGTGAAACAGCGACATATTAAATTTAATCATATAGTATGATATAAAAGCAGTTACATCACTTGTACAATCACATTCATCATGCTCCTTCGCCATCTATCCGTTTCATTAAATCAACAAAAAATATTTCGATCATTATTTTTATTTTATTTTATCACATTAGACTTTTAAGATATTTATTTGTTATAATGACATTAAACTTTAGCTTTTTATTTATCTAGATAACGTTCATGGTCGTCGACCAAAAGCAAGAAAAGGTTTAATTCTTGATTTTTATTACCTTTTGAGGATAATTAAAAAAAGAGATGCCAAAGAGAAGAAAACAAAAGGTTAAGATATCCAAAAGATAAATGTTCTTAGGATGGGAAATCGCATAAAGCAATCTTTCAAATGTTCAATCATAAAAAGCTTAAAGGAGATTGTAGTATGCAAAAGTCCCAACATTGCCTTTTAAATAGAACGAAACATTGAATAAAAGTGATCGGAACCTAAAAAGTAATTCTTATAGCTAGATCGATGTATGTGTGTGTATATACGTAGATCAATAGATGACATAGGAGCAAGGTTAAGTGAAAACTAAAAATAAAAAAAAAATTAGTGAAAACGAAAACAAATTTGGGAAAAAGTATTCGTAGAATTTGAATAATAATAAAACTAAAACTCAAAAACGTGTAAACCTTTTACTGTCACATAATTTTTTTAATTTTGATGATGCGATGAAATGAAATTTCATTCACGAAAAACAGTTGATTGCGATGCACGAAAGGGTGTGATGAGTATCGAATTAATTCATTAAGGAAAACAAATTCGAGTTAACTAAATAATGATGAAAAGTTGCTGATGCACTGTTTAAAGAAGAAAATAAAAAGGTAATTTCAGAATGTACCATTAAACGCTAAAGGTGAAAAGATTAACTGCAGAGTGGGGCCGCAATCTCCTTTATAGTCAAAAGTAATTGAGTAAAGAACGTAATAGTCGGATGCATGGCTTTAAAAAAAAAAAAAACAAAGAAGCTAAAACAAGTAAGTTAAAATGTAAAAACTTTAAATATTATTCTTGTCAAATTAATATTCTTCTAGAACCCCCAAAAGTGAATCAAAGACATGTGTCTTTCTTTTCTCTTAATAAATCCAAAATTCCAAGTAAGCGATAGAATTAAAACCAAACTCATAGATATCTAAAACCGATAGTTTAAGAAAAGATAATGATATGTATGTTTTTGATAATTGAACGCAATCTTTGAAACAATGAAGTGTAGTCCGTTTTCACATGCCAGTAATGCATAACTTTGAAATTATTAATTAGTAAATTGGCTTCTTGCAAACCTAACTCTATAAATCAGTGATGAGATGGATGTACATTAGTACATAATACATATACATATATGTACATATGCGTGTTCATGTACATTTATATATGTATGTATATAGAAGCTGAGGATGGGGTAAAAACGAGAGACTGCAAAAGAAGGCTAAGGCCTGGCCTCTATGTTTCACATAGACTCGACATAGTTCAGTGTCTACTAAGATGCTATATACTCATACGTATTAACTAGACCACACTTCACTGACATATTTTTAATGTAACATCAATCCATATTTTCAGTTTACAGCACAAATATCAATGTTTAAACGAATATTACACAGTATTAATTGATCAGTTTTGTTTTTTTCACTTGAGTATTACAAATGATGTGGATGGCCAATTATTCTGCTTGGCTCAATGTCTGTATAATTAGGCTCGGTTAGACAAAATAATGTAAGTGATTTATTTGAAGGTACTCTAGATATATAAGCCCAAGGAGACATTATTTGTTTACTGAAAATGACTTTCTAGAATAACTTTTTAGTAAATTATAGTAAACCTTGGGATAACAACCACCCAATAAGTCATTAAGTGAACATTTCACCACCAAACCAAAAGCTTTTCAATAATTAAGCACAGTAAATTCTGTTCCAAACATCAAATAATTAAAATACAGACAAATCACCAATATAGAGAATCTATTACATATAGAAGTATCTCTCTCCATTCTTGAATTTCTCCCCCAATTTTGTTTTCTTTTGGTTTGTTTACAAATTGAAAGTTAAAGTACTAAAATAGTAACCAACAACAACAACAAAACCTGACTACAAGAACACCCAAAAAAAAAAAAAAACTACAACATAAATAGTTTTTGGCATTACATCACAACACACATAAGAAATATATATATAAAATTATAAATACATGGTTTCTTCAACTTACCAAGAATCAAGGCAAAGCATTATAATGGTTAAGATCAGTCCAAGCTTGAATTCCATTGTTCCATTCACTTCCTCCTCCTGTATTAGCATTATTACTAATCACCCCTTCATTATCACTACTATTACCAAAATACCACTCTGTCTGATTATCTCCTCTCTTCGTCGGAGACGACGGCGATGATGAGTTCACGATCTCAAGATTCCGATAAAGAATAGGTTGTGGCCTCTCGACAACAACAGTTTCTTCCTTAGAATTACCAAAAAGCATAGCCATCCTCTGTTGCTGAAGCCTCCAGTGTAAATCTTGGTTTAAACAACTCAAAGTTTCTATCGAAGAAGCTAAGTTTCCGTCGGTTGCTCCGGCGGTTGTGAAAGAAGCCGATGATTGGTTTTGGTTGTAATCTCCAAAACCCATTAAAGATAAACCCGACCCGACATCAACGGGTGTGTTTTCTCGGCCCGAGGAGATCATGGGCCTAAGATCAAGAACTTCTTGATTATTCAAGAGTTGAAGATCGTTGATTTTGTTGAGAGATAATCCGGCGAGCTGAAAATCCATTGTGGTCGGAGTAGGGAAGAATTTAGAAGAATCTTCCATGATAGAAGAGAAAAACCTCTGAGAGGAAGAAGAAGAAGAAGGAAGTGTGTTCATAGAGGAACTAGGTTTGATGGATTTTTTGGTTTTCCGACAACCACCACCGATGGGGACGTTTCTTAAGGCGCCTCCACGTGTCCAGTAACGGCGACAAGATTTGCAGAAGTGACGAGGTTGAGAAAGACTGTAGTTGTTGTAATAACAGAACTTTGTGTTTGGAGAGTTGCATCGAGGGCATTTTAGGGTTTGTTGGTCTTGAGCAACGGAGGGAGACGGTGGTTTCTTGGTTTGGGATGCACCGGAGATGCGTTGATCTGGTTTAAGAACCGGTTTAGGAGAGGGGAGATTGGGATGGGAGGACATGATGATGATGATGGAGAGGAGAGAAAAAGAGAAGAACAAAGAAGAGAAACTTTGTTCCTTGTCGATTTCTTGCTTTGAATGTAATAAATAAAGAAGGAGAAGAGAGAGAGAGAACAGTCGGTAAAAGGGTTTCGTTTGGTGTATATTTATATATAAATGATGATTTCTATGTGAACATATATATGTCGGGTTTATGTTAATAAAAAAGTGTTTTGTTTTAGTAATTAATAAAAAGTGGTTTATTTTAAAAAGGTGGAGAGACTTAATTACTTAAAATAAAAAGTGTTTTATCTTCAAATATACTATTTTTAGGACTTTTTAATGTATTTTGGTGCTATTTTGTATATAAATTAATAATCTGGAAGAGTGTGTGTTTTTATTATAATGAAACAATAATTTATATGTAGTGTTTTTATATTAGTTTTAAAATCTATAAAATTAATTACATTTATAATTTACATAAATCTATGATAGTAAAATAGACATATAAGCATAATATTTAATATTAGAAGATATTGTATATTCTAATATTTGTGTCAAACAGTTAATAAAAATATAAAGTTTGAGATGGATGTAAATTTCTAAAAAAAATTATATTGACACTGATAATAAAACTTTAAATGCCATGTATAATTGTGTTTCATATGGAGGAGAATCACAATATTGTTTGTGTTGTACCCTTCGTGTTCTTGTTCCTTTTTTTTTTTATAAATATCAAAACAATGGAGTTCTTTAATTACATTTGCTTAATTCTTCATAAAAATCCCACCGTAGTAAATGTCTGTATATGGGACGTTTGTACATATTCGTATGTAGGGAGAGAGAATAAGATAACGGAGACAAAAAGAGAAGATGAGAGAGAGACATGAAGTGGCAGAAAAGACAGAAGAACATATATAACTGTGCAATTGATCGGAACAAATCGGATAGAATTTGTTATATGTCTTGTTTCTATTGTTGTAGTTACGTTTTTATATGTGTGAAGTGTGCACTGCACCATCATCTTTTTTTTTATAAGTAGACTTATATTTTCTTATTTATATATACATGCAGCTATTTACTTATAGCTGTCAACAATATGCAACTCTAGTAAGGAAACCACAACTATTGGAACAAAATATACGAACCATTAATATATACAAAATATATACAAACCATTAGTATTATTGCGTTTATGCCAATATTTTGAATAAATATAAGAAATATGTACGATGTAGGCATAGTTTTCAAGTCTTTAAAGCAAAATTGTTAAAATTATACTTCTAACGAAATTAATTTGAGGATACAAATCTCTTGTAATGCTAACGAAAGAGATAAAATAACGTTAGATTAATTCTCTGACATCTTTTTGGCACTCGTTCACACTATTTTTGTATCGATAATACTTATGATTAAGTTCTCAATTAAAAATCTAAACAATTGACATTTGTTGAAGTAAAATGTCATCAAAAATAAGATTCATGAATTGGGTTTAATCTTTTTTTCTGGTATGTGGCCAATAGAGACAAGTGTTATACTATATGAATAATAAATCCAAAAATGGAAAAGGAGGAGATTGTGTTTCGATATGATTGATATATTAAAACGTCTCCATCTGTGAAGAAACACGAGAGAGCGGAGAAGCTAAAATGGGAAACATGTGAGAGCCTTGAGGGAATGGATCTCTCGTGAGACTAAACCGATCATCCACATATATACAACTTACACCCATTTATTTTTTTATACTTATATATTTGTGTGGGGGCAATACTATATTAGTGAGTATATTTTAAGTAACTAATAAATTAGTAATTTCTATTTTTTACAACATTAATTTTACTGCTGAAAATCCAATAACATTAACGATGTATTGTAATTTTTATTTTGTAACTAGTTTCTATATAGCGTATAAATATAACTATCTTCAGTTGGACAGTTTAATTTGTAATGCTTGGCACACTAGAAACAAATGAATGTATATCATGTTAAATTTGTTATCTATAATCCTGCAAAAATTCATATACTTCAGAGTTCTATATTCTAAAATTCCAAACTTGATATAGAAAGTTAGAAACACTTCTACTTCGACATAAACGTCTTTGCCTAAGAAAAATAATATATATGTTGGTTATAGCTCTTTCATGATTTGAGCTATACATTTTAATAAATCGAAACCAAAACGAGATTTGTAAAAACGTATATTCTCTCCACACTTGGAACTCAAGAACTCGAATCTCATTTATTTGTTCTGGTATATTTTATTAACAGCAGCACAAAATTTAATACGGAGTTTAAAAAGTTGTTATATTTATTTTTTAACTGGTTAAAGCGAGAAAGAGACATGACAGGAAAATTACTCAAGGTAAAAGACGCAGTTTCATCAAAGATTGGTCAAATGTTATATCGTTATCAAACGTTGTAGAGGCATATCACCTGATTTATGTGCTGTTCCCATTTATTCCAGCCGTAATTTTCTTGTATTTAATTTACAAAACAAAAACAACTTTTCATTAATTATCATATATTTATATGAGTTCGAGATTATACTTTTATTTACGGGGATCTTGGAACAAAAAGAAAAAGAAGAATCAATAATGGAAACATGTGAACCTAATCACGAGGAATGCAAAAGAAAGAGAGAATAGCTAATTCATAGAGGCCCATTAGTACTAATTTGGGCCTTATTTTATAAATAGCCCAAATCCAACGTAAATCCTTGATGGATTGTCTTCAATAACGGTCTGGAGTCTGGACCCGTCTTGTGGCTTCCGACCATTAACAACGTTCCACGTGTAACAAATAAACCAATAAGCGCCAATACAAAAATTCTGATAGTCTAACTTTATAACAAAAACATACACATTTTCTACAAACTAGAAACCCTTAAAACCGCTGACGTGTCACCACCTGATTGGATGAGCTTAAGTTTAACAAAAAAAAAAAAAATTCTCTCCTCTCTCGGACCCGTCGCCCTCCTTAACCGATCTTGAATCTTCATTTCTCATCTAATAAATTTCTTAATCGACGCCCATGTGTATCTGATATGTTGATTTTGATTTGAAAATGATCCGATAAACCATTTGATGAAGCTTTTTTCCATCTGTAATTTGAAAGGTAAAAGTTGGAACCTTTTTTTTTTTGTGTGTGTGTGGTTAATTATTGTTGAAATTCTTGGCTGATTAATCGGGTGATATGGCTCGTGTCGTCTAGTTGTTGTTTGATTTCAGTTCTCCGGAAGATTGCTTCGAGATTTGATTTGCTATGTTTTGATTTCGATTTGATAAGACGAGTTCATGAATCTTTGTATGTGGTTTCAGCTGTGGAAGCAAAATTCTGAGAACTAAACAAAAATTAAAGCTTTGTATGTGTTCTCTGTGATTTTCCATCTAATTCTCATCTTTGCTATCTAGTTGAGAAATCTGAGTGGCTCAAGACTTGTGATTCGAAATGGAAGTTCTGATGGTTATGTGGTTGGTGAGAATGACGATTTGGGCAGTATAGCTAGAAGAGGAGAATCGCCATCAAAGGTTTTGATTCCTGGTTTTCCTGATGAATCAAATGGTGAGATTTCTGCTCAAATCAGCAGTTCTCAATTCGAATGAAAGCCGAAGCTCAAAGTACAGTATGAGAAATCAGGTTGTGGTAACATCGATGCTCCTGCGGTGTTGTTTCTTCCTGGCAATGTGTAACTCGGATTTTTCTTTCTCTGATGCAACTTCTGATTAGATTTGAACACGTTAGAGCATCTGCTCTGGCTTTGTAATAACTTCTTAATTTTTGTTGTTAATGCAGGTAATAGATGCTGGTGTAAAGGGAAATTTAGGGCGTTTCATTAACCATAGCTGTGAACCAAACTGCCCTACTGAAAAGGTGACTAATATGTCTTCTGTGCAATATCATGCCTCGTGCTCTGATTTAAAATTTAGTGATTTTAATCTGACTTGGGAACTTTATACTGCATGTGTTTTTTGATAATGCTTGAATCTGTTCTGGTAATGCTTGAATCAATGTTTGATCAATCTTTGTCAAATGCTTGAATGATGTCTATTGTTTGTGTTCTGTTCTGTTAATGCTTGAATTAATCGATTCTGTTAATCCTTGAATTAATCGGTTCTGTTAATGACCAAGTATGCAAGTGTTGTTCTGTGTATATGCCATGTTTGTGTGAAGATTCACTTGAGTTTGTTAGTCATTTTGAGTGTGTCAAGTTTTGGAACCAAGTTTTAAAAAAATTTATCAAGTTTTCAAAATTAAAAATTTTTAGAACCTCATTAGAGGTTCTACCATTGGACTATGTAAAAAATTAGAAACCTTTATAAGTATCTAAATTTTTTATTTTGCATTATTTCAATTATAAATATGGTTAGAACCCCTTATGGGTTCTAAACCATTGGAGATGCTCTAAGCTTAGAATCTTGTTTAAACTTTAAACTACCTACTTGCCTTTCGTGTCCGTTGATATTTTTCGAAATAATTTTTATAAAAATGATTTTCAATATGTATATAATATACATAGATATAAGATATGTATAGGTTGGCGTTTGAAATATTCAAAGCCTAAAAAGTAAAAGCTTGTTCTTGCGTATGTTTCCACTTCCTACTTTAATATTGCAAATTATGTTGAATTCTTTGTGGAATATGGTTTGATCTAAATAAAAACTAAAAGACAGAAGACACTTGAATGTTCAAAGTTCTTGGGCAGTCACAATTTTTTAGTGGAAAAGCTAAAGAAAATGCCATATGCGAACATAACCATAAGACGAAAGAGGATACAGAAACGAGACAAAGTAACATACAATTTTATCATGACAACAACTTTTCATGTTTTCATCTCCAAAACGAATACGTTAAAGAGTATTCATAAAAACATTCAGACAAGATTAAAGATGAATACACAAAGAATAATCACGCTTCAAGAGCATGAACAATAAAATAAATAGAGATAAAAAAAAAACAGAGTAAACTATATCAGATGAAAGAGAGTAATCTCTAGTCTTCAGTTAATTAACGACCATACTCAATACTTGAGAACGTTATTGTACTTACTGAGGGAGAAGAAGAAGACGAAACGTAATACACAGCAACAGGTCTCTTCAATGGAAGATCAGGTAATGGTGACTCAAAATTCAAGACTTGGATCGCTTGTTTGATCGATGGTCTCGAGTTTTTATCAGGATGAGCACACCATAACCCTAAAACCAAAATACATTCAGCTTCTTTCTGATCGAAATCGTTACCTAATTTCTCATCTACACATGAAGTCATCAGCTCTTGTTTTCCATAAAGTTCCCAAACTTTCTCCACAAGACTCTTCTCATCATCAGTCTCTGTATCACTGTTTACTTCTAGTGTTTGCTCCAACGATTTTCTCCCTGTGACAATCTCTAACAAAACAATACCAAAGCTATATATATCAGATTCTTTACTCGCACTTCCTTTCATCACATATTCAGGTGCCATGTATCCAAAAGTTCCAGCCAATCCTGTTGTATGAGAACCAAGCTTATGGTTCATAAGCCGGGCCAAACCAAAATCACCTAACTTCACATTGAAGTCAGTATCCAACATTATATTACTTGCTTTGATGTCTCTATGCAATACACATTGATCCCATTCTTCATGAAGATAAAGCAAAGCAGAGGCTAAACCAAGAGCTATCTTGTACCTTGTATCCCAAGAAAGTAAATTAGGGCTTTTATCAAAGAGATGAGAGTTCAAGCTACCATTTGGTACTAACTCATATATAAGCAAGAACTCGTTTTTCTCATTACACCAACCAATGAGTTGCACCAGGTTTCTATGTCTGAGTTTGCTGATGATCCTAACTTCGTTTAAAAACTCTTTCTTCCCCTGTTTTGAATCACCGGATAGTTTCTTCACCGCAATCATCGTATTGATTTCTTTCAAGTTTCCCTCGTAAACCGCTCCAAACCCTCCTTCACCAAGCTTTCTATGGTTTGAGAATCTGTTGGTTGCTGACTCAAGATCCTTGTAAGAGAACTTTCTTGGTCCTGCTTCCTTTTCTAGGTCTTCGTTTACTGATACCATCATGTTTGCTACAACATCTATTTCTTTCTTCTTTCTTTGCATTCGCAACCAAACCACTACGGTTGTGAAGACCAAAAAGATCAAGAACACAAACCCGGAAACCGAAATGGCAACTTTAAGTCCTATCTTGCTATCAGCTTTCTCGCTTTCTAAATTTGAACTTAGCTCCCATGATAAAAGTCTATTTTCCTCAGGGTTTGCTCCAGCAGCTGCTATAAACCCGAACATAACTTCTGATGGCAGAACCTTTGCTAGGTCAATGATGTATGAAACGCTTGAAGAATCCTCATTAGTATCAGAAGTTGTTGTAAGTTCATAACTCCAAGACACACTTAAGTTATTAGTCAAAGAATCATAAGAGATCTTTGCATGACCAATATCTTCACTATGTGCGATTGCATTCCAAGAAGTGAAGTTAGAAGAAACAAGCGAGTTGTTATTGATCCCAACGTGAGATCCAACATCTTTAGGATCCCATTCTGGATTGTTGTACGTGTCGAATTCGACATGAACAAGTGGAAAAGTAGATGAGTAAATATCTTTTCGAGTGAACAAACCTAAGAAACCACCAGCTGAGTATGCAGGAAGCTTAGCTCCCATAGGAGCAAGAAAGAAACATATCCCATGACCATTAGCTGAAAGGTTACGAGGATCGATTTTGAAGGAGAAACTTGTGTTGAAATCGGAAGTTTTACCAGTCTTACGACTCCATATGGGCACTTTCTTCGAATAAGTAATCCAACCAACTTGAGATGTGTGTTGAGCGTTGTTGAAGTTCACCATTCCATCTTTATCTGGAGTTGCATCACCGTGGTAAGTTATGTCCTCGGGATCATCTGGTCGGAAACTAGTAAAGTTGAAGTAAACTGAATCAACAAGAAAAGGGAGAAGGAGGACAAAGGAAAGGAACAAGATTGAATTAGACATGAAGGAGGATGAAGAAGCATACAAAGATTGTTTGATGATTTTCTAAGGTTACAGAAAATATAACACAATTGAAGAAGTAAAGAACGGTCAAGAAAAGAGGATTATTTTTAATTCAATTCAACACATCACTATCACTGAACGTTTTTTTTGAACTTTCTTATAAAATATACAAAGTCAAAATCAACGGTATAAAAAATCTATAAAGAGTTTGACCTTGTTGTATCGTTTTAACTCTACGTGGAATATGGCACTGTTTAGAGAGATGAAAGAGTCTTGAATGTTCTTTATACTTAGCAGTCATAATTAAAGTTTAAGAGTTGTATATCGTTACACGTATCAATCTTGAAGATGTAGCTAACTAATTAACTATTGAAATTAGTTATGACCTAGTTCTATGTTACACGTATAAATCTTGAAGATGTAGCTAACTAATTAACTATTGAAATTAGTTATTACCTAGTTCTATGTTTTGAAATTTCAATCACAGTTCTGAAACTAACTATTGACCGTAATTTTGTAAGAAAACATATTGGAGACGTATGATTATGTCAATGAACAAAATTATAGGGTACACATGTAATAAACAAAACTATTGGGTATTTATATGTAATAAATTAACAAAATTACATGGTTCATATATGTAGAAAACATAACCAACAGGTACATATGTAATAAACAGAAGTTGCAGGGTGCATACGAAAATTGGATATTACGTTAGGAAAACAAAAAAAAAAATTGAAAAGAAAAAACAGAGCAAATATCAGTGGTCCGGACTCTGTTTTGGAAGAGCTCTAAAAGCTCTAAGATCATCATCGCGCAAATAGAAGCCATCGTCGAAGTTCTTTGAATAACTCACAGCATCGTAGTGAAACTTCATCAACGTTTTCGATTTAGTGTTGTCGAATACGCAACTTTTAACCAATATTAATCTTCTCATCAAATTCCTCAACCTTAGACTTAAACTTGCCTTCTTGTTTTGGTCACTGATTCGACTGTACTTTGTTTGTGTATGGATCAGTGAGAAACAAGACGACGGCGAACCCAAACATCGACCGGTGAGATATGAGGGCTTATGGTGGTCGGACAGATCTATCTCCATTTCTTTCCCACATAAAAAAGAGAGTTTAATTTATTGAGCGAGTGGAAAATTGAGTTAAATAATCAACGTAAGAGATAGAGCTGAAAATAAATGAATTACCAAACAAAAAATGTTGAAAATAATGTAGATTTTGGATGGTTATGTTTTAGCGTCCAATCATAATTCTCGTTTTTTTTGGCAACTCATAATTTCTCGTTTATGGGTAGCATACATTTATTGGAAACTTGAAAGTTTTCGTTAGTCAACATTTTTCTGTTGTAATACCTTATCTATATATTTGGTAGTACAACAGAAAAATGTTGCAATGATTTGAATTTAATAGAGATGTGTGGCATAATATCCACAAATGTTGCAATAGTGTGAATTTATTAGAAGATTTGTGGATATTATGCCAATAGATTTATGGATATTATGCCAAATTTTTCGTTAGTCAACATTTTTCTGTTGCAATAGTGTATTAGTGTGAATTTATTTTCTCTCTGAATGGTAAAATCTATTGGCACAGTATCCACAAATCCACCGACTTAGGATTACGTATATATCACCATAAATATTAATAATTGAAAAAAACAGAAAAAAACATAGTCGTAATATATAGAGAACAAAAAAATCATCCACAAATCATTCAAAGAATATAATAATAAAATTTAGTTTAGGATAAGAGATGAACGATTTCTAAAAACACTTGTTAATTAACAAGCTCATTGGCCCAAAAATATCATAAAATCGACTGAGTTAAGATATGACGTTTTATATTTTATTTGAAAATAACACCAAATTGGCCCAAATGTTTTCTTTCAACCACTTGGCCAAAATTTTCATTCTTAAAACATTTTTCTCCTATATATACAAAAAATATAATTTTAATATTTATATATCACCTCTCGAGGAACAAGTTATTATCTATACTATTAAAAATGAAGCACAATTTAAAAGTAACATTTAAATTCTAAAAAAATTACATGTATTGTCATTGGAATAAATAACAAAAACAAAATCTCATTAATGGAAAAATTGTCTTTGTGTTTTACATGATATCTATGTATCCAAACACAACTAATAGATTTTTAAATATTAATTAATAAATAAATAAATTAAACTTATTTTTTCTCTCTTATTAAATATGGACGAATTTTTTTTTTTTATAAATAGTTAACCAATCAAAATTCAAATACTAAGATTTGATATCTAACTATACCATATTACTTATTTTAATTTATTTCCCTTGAAATATTTTTTTAAGATTTAAAATTATGATTTTTTATATATTCAAATTATTTTATCATATAATATATATAGTTAATAAAACTATATATTTTTTCTGGAATATGTTTTGAATTAAATTTTTTAAAACAGAGATATATTTCCCCATCGATGAAAAAGGTGTGTTCAATATCTCACATTGGTTAAAATAGTTGACTAAAAAGTTTGACTTAGTAGGCGTTCAAATTTAATAGTTTATTAATTTAATATTTTATTAATTTAATATTGTTCTTTAGTTAAACTAATAATTTTTGGAAAAAACTAATAATTTTACCGAATAAAATAAATAAAAAATATTTTAAATAATTAATTTCAAATACTATAAATATTAATAATATATAACATAAATGCCTTTTTGACTAAAAACATAAATTCCCCAAGAAAAATAACATTAAATCTATGTTCATATGTATATATATTTTTTCTAAATTATATTATTTTTTAAATAATTTATTTATTAACTACATATACTACCGAAAAACATAAATAAATTTTGATTACTCTAAAATCTTTATTCGACAGAATTAGTATGTTATTATAAATTAATATTTCATCCTAAATATCAGTATATTTATTATGGTCTTGGGACGAAAAATAGTGGGTATGAGACAAGAAAGAATAATTCGGGTAACAAAAAAATATTACTTAAAAATAGAGCAAAACTTTTTTGTAATAGTACGGGATCAAAATATTTGAGTAAATAAATTAAGTTGTCAAATTTTTACTAATTTTATTTTTATAAGAGTTGACTATGTGACAAGTTAGAATCCGCATCGAGACGGATATTTTAAGCATTTTAAGTAATTTTAAAAAAGAAATTAGAGTAATTTTTAGAATTATATTTTTTGATAATTTTTATTAGTTTTATAAAAATTAAATATTCAAACGGAAAATATATGTTTTCCGTCTAAAACTCTTAAATCTATTTCTTATAATAAACATTGTCGAACGGGTAATCTTTTGGGTTAAAATTGTCGAATGGATACTTATTTAAAAAGAAACAGTTATGAGATATAAATTTTTTATATATACCAGACGAGACGGATTATCTGTTTCAAAATAGGTATACCTAGATTATATACTGAAATAATCCAAATTAAAACTGAATCCAAATCTGATTTAACATCCCTAATTAGAAATATTTTAATTAATTTAAAATATTTAAATATCTTAAATTTAAATATCATACAAATTTGTTTTATAAAAATAATTTTGCATGACGTGCGGGTCCGATTCTAGTGTATCATGACTTTTCAACCATTTAAACGTCATAGAAAAGCCAAAAAAAAAGGCATCATGACTTTTGAACCATTTACTTAAGACGTCATAGAAGAGCCAAAAAAAAGGCAGGAAAAAAAAAGAAAAACTAAAATTCGCTAGAAGGAGGGGTCGAACCTCCGACCTTGTGGTTAACAGCCACACGCTCTAACCAACTGAGCTATTCCAGCTTTTTGTTAGGAAAATCGAAAGAATTATATATACGAAATAATCAGGTTTTACAATCTACCGATTTAGCTATGTAAGAAATTAAATGTATTTTAGTTATATGTGACATTGACTTGTGGAACGAATCTCTCATAATCGCATGTCACACCCCACAGAAAAAAATTTCCTGAAGAAAAAATAAAATAAAAAATGAAGAGAATAACAATAATCGCAACGCTTGTAATAGCCAACACTCTAATGGCGACTACGTCTCGAGCCTCTCTCAATCTTCTTCGTCGTCCTAAACCATTCGCTAACAAATACTATTTCTCATCTTCTTCTTCTTCTCATTTTCGTCCCACAACTTTTCGTAAATCATATCCTTGCCCCATCTGGTCTTCTTCTTTCTGTTTCTGTCTCCCTCCTCCTAGATCCACTACTTCCACATCTCTCTCCTTCCGTCCCTTCTCTTCTCCTCCGTCAATGTCTTCCGCCGCCGCTGCCGCCGTGGACTCCGTTGTCTCCGACGAGACTCTCTCCACGAATCCTCTCTTGCAGGATTTCGATTTCCCTCCGTTTGATTCCGTTGATGCTTCACATGTTCGTCCTGGGATCCGAGCTCTATTGCAGCAGCTCGTAAGCTCCAATTCTTCGTTTCTTCATCGGTTTCTGATCGGAGATTTATGTAATTTTAATCGGATGATTGTTATGTGTGTTTGATCGGATTGTTATAGGAAGTTGAATTGGAGCAGCTAGAGAAATCTGTGGAGCCATCATGGCCAAATCTGGTGGAACCATTAGAGAAAATTGTTGATCGGTTAACTGTTGTTTGGGGAATGGTTAATCACATTAAAGCTGTCAAGGACACACCTGAGCTTCGTGCTGCCATTGAAGACGTTCAAGTAAGATATTATATGCGTTCTTCTTCTCATGCATGTTTTTGTGTTAGTTTCTTGTTTGACTATCTACACTGTTTTTCTGCAGCCAGAGAAGGTGAAGTTTCAGCTCAGGTTAGGGCAAAGCAAGCCTATTTACAATGCTTTTAAAGCTATTCGTGAATCTCCTGATTGGTCATCACTCAGTGAAGCTCGTCAACGTTTAGTAGAAGGCAAGTTCTTCTAATTGAAACATTGGACGAAGAGCATAGACATATCTTTCGTTCTCTTTGCAATTGTTAGTGTAGTAGATGTGCTAACTTTGGTTTCAGCACGATTTCAGCTCAAATAAAGGAGGCGGTTCTCATAGGTATTGCTCTTGATGATGAAAAGAGAGAAGAGTTTAACAAAATTGAACAGGTTTGGTTCATGTTTTTTGCAGTTTTGTTTTCCCAAGAACTGTCATATAATGCAATATGCTTACTTTGTTTTTGTTATTGATTGTAGGAACTCGAACAACTTTCCCATAAGTTTTCTGAGAATGTTTTGGATGCTACAAAGAAGTTTGAAAAGCTGATAACAGACAAGGAAGAGATCGAAGGATTGCCTCCAAGCGCTCTTGGGCTATTCGCACAAGCTGCTGTGTCTAAGGTATCATCAATATTAACTGAAAGATATGCAAAGTTCCTTGTTTCTTTTCTTTTGGGGGTTTTCAATTTTTGCTTATTGATATGTGACACAAGGGCCATGAAAATGCAACTGCTGAGAATGGACCGTGGATCATTACACTGGATGCTCCTAGTTATCTTCCTGTCATGCAACATGCCAAAAACCGTGCTCTGCGTGAGGAAGTCTACCGTGCTTATCTATCTCGTGCCTCTTCTGGTGAGTTGGATAATACAGCAATTATTGACCAGATTTTGAAGCTTCGCTTGGAAAAAGCTAAGCTTCTTGGTTACAACAATTACGCTGAGGTAGAGTCATCAACCCCAAATAAAACTGTTCCTTTTTTCTTTTCTTTTCTAGTTGGCTTAATGTGACTCTCTATTGTTCTAGGTAAGTATGGCTATGAAAATGGCTACTGTTGAGAAAGCAGCAGAGCTTCTAGAGAAGCTTCGTAGTGCGTCCTGGGATGCGGGTGTTCAAGGTAACATACAGAGAAGATATATTCAAATCAACATGTTATTCATTTACCAAGTTAGCAGTTGTTGTAACAGTCAGATATAGCATGAGACTCATAACTTTGATTTTCTTAATTCTTTGTATGAATTAGACATGGAAGACCTCAAGAGTTTCGCAAAGAACCAAGGTGCTGCAGAATCTGACAGTTTGACTCACTGGGACACCACTTTCTGGAGTGAGAGGCTTCGTGAATCCAAATATGATATCAATGAGGTTCTTTGTCCTTATCTAGCTTGTGATATAACTAATTGTTTTTAAAGTCTTGATCCTTATATTTTCGTTATGGTCTTTTTAGGAAGAACTTCGCCCATACTTCTCTCTGCCAAAGGTGATGGATGGACTTTTCAGTCTAGCTAAGACACTATTTGGAATCGATATTGAGCCAGCAGATGGTGTAGCTCCGGTAAAATATGGAATCTTACCTGTTGCCTTGGTATATTTATTCATAACTTGATATATTAGTTAAAGTCAGCTAAATGCCATATATTATTGATTTGAAGGTCTGGAACAGCGATGTTCGGTTCTACCGTGTCAAAGATTCTTCTGGGAACCCGATCGCTTATTTTTACTTTGATCCATACTCGCGCCCTTCAGAGAAAAGAGGCGGCGCTTGGATGGATGAGGTTGTTTCCCGTAGCCGAGTCATGGCTCAGAAAGGTTCTTCAGTTAGGCTGCCTGTTGCACACATGGTCTGCAACCAAACTCCACCAGTCGGTGACAAGCCAAGCCTTATGACATTCCGTGAGGTAAACAAAATATCTTATAATACTTCATCACCTAATTATATCTTAGCTTGCCTTGAAGTCTCGAAAATTCTTACTTGCTGATTAAAATATCAATATAATGTACAGGTAGAGACAGTATTTCATGAATTTGGACATGCTCTTCAGCATATGCTTACCAAGGAGGATGAAGGGCTAGTGGCTGGTATCCGAAATATCGAGTGGGACGCTGTTGAATTACCATCACAGTTTATGGAGAATTGGTGCTACCACAGGTACTTAAGAGTTCATTCGTAGACAGAAATATTACCCTCTTATGTAATTTACAAGTAAAATAATGTTAAATGAGTGATATGAATCTGAATGCGGGTTTCAGGGACACTTTAATGAGCATCGCCAAGCATTATCAAACAGGAGAAACACTCCCAGAGGAAGTATACAAGAAACTTCTAGCTGCAAGAACATTCCGTGCTGGATCCTTTAGTCTTCGTCAGGTGAGTATATGACAAGAAATTGCTAATGTTTTATATATAATTATTCAGTGGTTTTTGTATTTATGGTTGTTTCATGTTTGATTTTCAGTTGAAATTCGCCAGTGTTGATCTTGAGCTGCACACAAAATATGTACCAGGGGGACCAGAGTCCATCTATGACGTAGATCAAAGGGTATCAGTAAAAACTCAAGTTATTCCTCCACTTCCTGAGGATAGATTCCTTTGTAGCTTCAGTCACATATTTGCTGGTAAAAACAATCCTCTAAAACCCCTGAGAGATATATACAATATCGTTGGTGCTTATTGACCAAACCATTCCCCAATTGACTTCTTGATGAATATGTAGGGGGATATGCAGCTGGATATTACAGTTACAAGGTATATTTGATAATCTCTTTCTTTATAGCAAAACTCGTAACCAGCTCTGTATAATTCTCACCCAAATTTAAATATCTCGAAAAACTTGCAGTGGGCAGAGGTTTTGTCTGCAGATGCATTCTCAGCTTTTGAAGACGCTGGACTGGACGACATTAAGGTATACATTGCTTTAATCCTTGTATAAATCTTCCTTAACAACCCATGAGATTATGTGTATTTGCAAACAGGCTGTCAAAGAAACAGGGCAGAGGTTCAGAGACACCATACTTGCACTTGGAGGAGGAAAAGCGCCTCTTAAGGTGTTTTTATTTACCATTTAGTTTGATATCATAGAATATAGCTTCAATATTTACGGCCATTTCATTGTTAATTGATTCAAAAATATGTCTCAGGTGTTTGTTGAGTTTAGAGGTCGCGAACCTTCACCAGAGCCTCTTCTCAGACACAATGGACTTTTGGCTGCCTCTCATTCTGCTTAACTCTTGTTATATTTTCACAACATTTTGGCAACTTTAAAAAGACAACTTTTCTCAACAAATTATAACTAAAAAAAAAATATCAAATATTACAAGGAGAAACAAAGTAGGTTCTTTGGTCATAAACATTAAATAAACTCATAAAGCAAAGGGGGACTTATCTATAACAGGATCAGACTAGTAGTGGTTAGGAATGAATGAGGGAATTGCTGGGTTTGGAGATAAGCGCAAGCTTGTGGAATGGAAGTTATTGGAGCTAGAAGAGAGGAACAACTAACAAGTCAATTTGCAGTCTCATCTGGCAATGGTAGTGCTGATAAATTATGGGAGCGACAAAAAGAAGTTAGTGCCTTCGGCTTGGCAGGGCGCAATCTACACGATTTGGACTGAAAGAAACAACAGGTTACATAGAAACGTTACCAAATCGGCGGAGGATCTCTTTAAATTGATAAATTCTACAATCAATAACATAGCTTCAAGTCTACGGCATCAAAATCCTGAACTCGCCTCTACGCTTCCCGATATGTGATTTTCAACGATCCGAGTGATGATATTGATCAATGCCTCCTTCCTATGGAAACAATGAGCATCGTTCAATTTCCATCATTGGGCCAATTTCATTTATAAATCATTATGTTTTGGGCTGTACAAGATTAGACTCTAAAATATGTATTTGGGCCTCATTAAAACAACTGGGCCATAAGGCACCCATGTATAAGGCTTAACAATAAGAATTTTTACTAAAAAACAAAACAATCAGTGGTCGTGATTTTCATTTCTCATTTAATTCCTTTCGTTTTTGAAATTGATGCATGGACAAGCTATAAAACTTCTGTAAGTCTTTAAAATAAAAAAGCTTTCCGTTTCCCTCTTAAAAAGCAAAAAACTCAAAACAGAGTACGTAGGCTTATCACAAACAGAAACCTCAGATACTCTCGTCTCTCTTCGCCGTCTCTCTGCTTCTTCATTTCTTCTGGCGAAAAACCTAATCGAACAGTTTTTGGAGCAATCGCAGTTCGATCCATCGTATGGTACCTGTTGCGATCTAAGCAAGATGGAGTGGAATCGGGAGAATCAACTGTTCCTCTCGCAATTTTTTCCCCAGACGCTTTCTCCAGTATCGGAGCTTCGTCGAGCAGCTGAGAAATCCCTATCGGAGGCCACCGATCTACCTAATTACGGCCTAGCCGTTCTCGGTATTGTGGCTGAACTCACGTTAGATGAACAGATCCGACACGCCGCTGCTGTGAACTTTAAGAACCATCTCCGTTCGAGGTGGCTACCTTCCGCTGATTCTGGTATCT
Organism: Cardamine occulta; assembly: GCA_028015245.1. Lineage (NCBI taxonomy): Eukaryota > Viridiplantae > Streptophyta > Magnoliopsida > Brassicales > Brassicaceae > Cardamine > Cardamine occulta. Next base: position 1,911,404 of record CM051391.1, on the reverse strand, counting down.
CACCGATCATAAATGGGGAGAAGGACCAAATAAAGACACTAATCGTCTCCCATATGCTCTCTTCTACTCCTCCTATCCAACGTCAGTTAAGTGAAGCCATGGCCGTCATTGGTAAGCACGATTTCCCAAAATCTTGGCCTGCTTTGATTCCAGATCTTATCGACAAGCTTGGAAAAGCTGCTAGTGCCGGCGATTATGCCTCTGTCAATGGTATACTTGGGACCGCTAGTTCGATTTTCAAAAAGTTTAGGTATCTTTTTAGAACCAATGATCTGTATACAGATCTGAAATATTGCCTGGATAATTTTGCTGCTCCGTTAACTGAAATATTCAAAAAAACGTCTTCGTTGATTTATTCTATTGCGAGCTCTGGTGGTTCAGCAACGATATTCAAGCCTCTGTTTGAGTGCCAAAGGCTATGCTGCAGAAGATTTTACTCGTTGAACGTTCAGGATTTGCCTGAGTTTTTCGAGGATCATATGTACGAGTGGATGGAAGAGTTTAAGAAATGTTTGGATTCAGATTATTCCGCCTTTGAAAGCACAGCAGATGGGTTAACACTTGTTGATGATCTTCGTGCTGCTGTTTGTGAGAATATCAATCTTTATATGGAGAAGAACGAAGAAGAGTTTCAACGGTTTTTGAGAGATTTTGTGTTAGTTGTCTGGTTATTACTCCAAAATGTGTCAAAGTCTCCTAGTAGGGATGGACTAGCTACTACAGCAATCAAGTTTCTGACCACTGTCAGCACAAGTGTTCACCATGCTTTGTTTGCGGATGACATCGAGATAATTTTTCAAACTGTTGTCATTCCTAATGTTTCTTTGAAGGATGAAGATGAAGAACTTTTCGAGATGGACTACAAAGAATTTATCCGCAGAGACGTTGAGGAAGTGATGTGGACACTAGAAGGAGAATGGCTTGTGATCTAGTTAAAGGACTTGCCGAAAATTACCAAACGCAGGTGAAAGAAGTTATTGAACACGAGATGCATAAGCACTGGTGTTAGATGGTCCCTCCTCAAAGCAAGAGTTGTGTACTAAGAACACAAGAACAATTCTCTTTAAACAAATTTCTTTTTTTCCCCCTTCATTTGATAACTCAATCTTCCTTAAATACACAAACTAAAAGACATTAACTACCCCACTAATACATGAAAACCACTTACGTAAGTAACTACCCTTCCCACTACTTGTATCTCATCAACTGGGCTTCCTTTACAAAAGATCGGGCTGCACACCGGAAAGAAATGGATTGTGCCATTTTCTTGCTCGTCTCTGTGCCATTGTCTGATAAGAAGGTTTTGGAATGTAAATTTTTATCTAATCGCATTTTGCTACAGTTGCGAGGCCTCCAAGACCACAGGTTTCCCATGTTACAGGCTTGGAGCCTCAAGTTACTAATCCTGACTATACGTCGGATACCCAAGTGTTTTGCAATACTAGTGCTACAGTTGTTGATCCAGTACCTTGAAGCAAAGGAAAACGTGACCCACTCATATGCTGCTATCTGCATAGAGAAGCTCTTGATACTGAAGGACACAGATGGAACGCGTATGTGTGTTGCTGGTGGTATAAGCCCCCATTTGCCAGAGTTGATGAGAAACTTATTTGATGCACTCAAGTTTCCAAAATCAGAGGAGAATCAATACCTGATGAAATGTATAATGCGGGTCCTTAGTGTTGCTGAGATCAGTTGTGAGTTTGCTGAACATTACATAGGGAGATTGATCTCGATTCTCTCTGAAGTTTGCCCAAACCCTAAAAATCCGACATTCAACCACTACATGTTTGAGTCTGTGGCTGTACTTGTTCGACGGGCAACTGAAAGAGATAATTCTATTAGAATTAGAACTCTATTTGAAAGGAGGCTTTTTCCAAGCTTGAAGATGATTTTGACAATGATGTCGCAGAGTTCATGCCTTATGCTCTTCAGTTGCTCGCTCAGCTTATTGAGTTAGACAGACCACCTCTCACAGTGGAAGACCGCCAGATGATCTGGCCGTTCCTCACGCTTGACTCATGGAAGAGTAGCGGCAATGTTCCAGCTCTTGTGCATCTGCTTCAGGTTTTACTGCAGGACCTTGCTCGTGCGGATACTCGAGGGAATTATGTGGTGAGATGGAGATATCGGAAATTGTACCATTACAAGAAATATGAAAGTGACATTTCACGTCTTTTATAGCCCAACCTTATGCAAACGTGTGTGTATGTATATCAGTATATGTGCTCGACCACAGCAAGTCTGATTTCTCAAGTAACATACTAATTATATCTTAGCTGCCTCTGCCTCTGCTTCTGCTTAACACCCTATATTTTTCACAACCTTTGGTAGCTTTAAAAGACAATTTACAAGATGAAAAAATCAACTTTTCTCAACAAATTAGACTCTTTTTTTCAATATTACAAACCATTTACATCTCTCTCTCAACTACTACATTAGGTTGATTTGTTTCTTCTCTCTTCTATCACCATTTTTTCCTACCACAACCAGACTCTTTAACACCAAGAACAAAGAAAAAAGAAAAAATAAACCCTATCCTCTGTCTCTTCTTTTTCTTCTCCTCCTTCTACATTACTCACTCACTCACTCTAACCCTATCTGTTCAGAGCATCTCACAATAAACTAAACAACTGCTATATCTTAAAGGTAATTAAATAACGAACTCTTCTTCTCCTTGCTTAAACTAGCTTTCTCTCCCTATCTACCCATTACATTCTTCTTTTCTAACTACAACTGCTTCCTAAGGTTATCATCCAGAGAAAAAAAAACAAATCCCTTTCTTCACTTTCTTTCTTCCTTTACACCCATGGCTAAACGTTCCTAGTACTTCAGGACAGAATCAATGGGCTAAATCCCCAAAAGATTCTATCAGTGAGCTTCTTTTGCTTCCACAAATGGCGATTGAACACTATCTGCATCAGAATCACTACCTGATGAACTCCCTCCTGACCCTGAACTCAGTAAATAAGCCTTCAATGTTAGAGATAACACAAGAAAAGGGTAAACTTTTATCAAGGAAAGTTTATGGAAAAGGGTTTAAAGAGACACACCACTAGACGAGGAACTACCACTAGAACTTGAACTCCCTGAAGTACTAGACCCACTACTAGCAGCTGCAGCTAATGCAGTACCATCTCTTTCGATCTCTACAGATGGGTAATCTTCTATTGGTATGTCTTCACCAATGTCTACATCCTCGTCCCCTGCATCCCCTTTCCTTGTTCTCTTCTCCGCACTACCCATTTCCGCCACCGAGGTCTAAGAGAGACAAAGGAAGAAATAACAAACTTAAATATTGATTGAAATCACAGAAATCAAATAATGGTTTTGATAGTGAGTCAATGCTAATTCGCTTACCATGTTTCTAGGTGGAGTTGACACATTCCTGATAAACCCTTGGCGCTTGATTTTACTAGCCATCTTCTTGTAATTAGTCACGAAACGATCAAGTTCCCATAGAGTCTCGTTGTCAACAGCTTCTATATCTAGCTCAATTTCGTCTCCATCTTGAGCTAAATGTCCGTTCCTCTTCTTGAGAATCTGAACCAATTGACCAAGCTTCTCGGGAGGTAAGTCTTGTAGATTCATACCAAGCTTTGCCTTCTCCTCCATTGTCATCAATCTCTTGTTTGGATCCTTAGCCTTAGGCTTCGGCAACTTCCCTTTCCTCGCTTTTGTTGCTTCACTCACATCAGGAACAGGTACATCTACTTCCATAACCGGAGGAGGTGACGGTTGAGGCTGAGCCACCGGAGGAGGTGACAGTTGAGGCTGAGCCAACGGAGGAGGAGGAGAAGGGGATTTCTCACGTGACGGCTCAACTAATTGAGTAGGCAATGTAGGTTGTGGCGGTTTCACTGATGAATCAAGCTTCTTCGCTATAGATATTTGTTCGGTTCCTTTCCTATGATTCACCACCACCGGATTCTGATTCTGATTCTGATTCCAATGTCTTTGCTTGAACTCAGTTTTAAACTCAGGTTCAAGACGAGATGATGATGAACCAGTGAGTTTTAGCTGCTGAGCTTCGAATTTGTTGAATGCAGGGTTAAAAATTCCATCGAAATGATCCAAAAGCTTCTCAGCCATCACATAAACATCTTGTCCCTTGGGATTATACGCCATTGCATTCTTGAATGTCAATCTAACATCAGTAGCGAAATCAATCGGCGAAATATAAAACCTTTTTTCAAGATTCAACTTAACAGTCCCCAGATCCATAGGTTTCTTCACAATCAGATGATAATCATGAAGACCTAAACCAAGCACGTCCACAGGAGTGTTGAACACCCACGCCCATTTATGCTTCATCAGCTTAACCAAGATCTGACCACAAGTATTCATCATACCGGCCAACAGTTTCTCCGATTCCGGATCCAAAGCCGCCGATCGAGAATCTTGATTGCATCGCTTCAGACCTGACACATTCTTCTTCTGTTTCTTCTTCTTTGGTCCTACATCATTTGATTCACCGGCGAAGCTATTCACCGGAGCTGATCGAACAGCGGATACCTCTGGTATAGTATAACCTTGCTGTGTCTCGAACGTCCCTGACTCGATCCGTTCCCTAAGGATTCGAATCTGCTCGAGCTCCGAGGTTAAACGCTTCTTTAGCTCCCTGAGCTGACTCGTGGTGTAACCAGCGACATTAAAAGTAGCGTAGCCTCCAAAACCCGACGAATCATTGAAGAGCTTGCTCGAATTGCTCCGGTGAATTGAATCGAAATTAGGGTTAGGGTTAGCGTTGAAGAGAGGAGGAGGAGGAGAGTTATTGGTAATTTCGGCGACGGAGTGGTTTGTAAATTTCCTCATAAAAACGGCGCCGCATTGTTCCTGGAACGACGGTTCGTTTAAGGTAGCCAAAACAGCCGGTGCCATACGAATCTCCGCAAGGTCATTTCGGGATTTTCACTCTTGTGAGCTTCTTCAAAACTGTTACCTCCAACAAAATTTGGCGGGAAATTCACATCACCGGCGAAAAATTCCGGCGATCGGGAAATTGAATAATTTCTGAGCTCGAAGGTTGAATGAAAAAAAAAAATAAGAGATAAAAGAGGGGTTTTCGAGATGACCGATGAAGAAGAAGATGGGAGGCACCATCTCTTCTTAAAGGCCACTGGAATCTGACCGACATAACGCTTTGTTTAAATCGAACCGTTGAATTTAGATCTGACGGTGTAGATAAGTTCGATGAAGCTGCCCGATCTAGCTACCCGGGAAATCTGCCACGGATGGCTCAGATCACGTAAATAGCCACGTGGCGAGGTTTTAGCCGTTTGTTCGTGAGGCGTCGTGTATGTGTATTTTAGTTTTTGTTTTTGTTTTTTTTTTTAAAGAATTTCCTATGAAGGTGGGAGCTTTACAAAAATTGAGAGGGTTTTTAAATGATTTCCATTTTTGATTTGGTTAATGGACAGAGGCAAAGTAGTCATTTCAGTGTCGAATGGCTTCTACGTAGGACCCACACTGACTTTTTATCTTTATTAAATTTTGTTTTTTTTACAGACTCTCTGATTGGCCGCTTTTTGTGTGCCAGGTCAGCCGTCGCCACGTGTAGACAGCTAGGATCTCGTTTATATGAATACTCGTAACTTTAAAACCTTTTTGGTCACCCATATACCAAAGTGAGTGCCAAGCTAATCAAAGACACATACTACATCATCATCAATTCATAATTAACTGATAGTACAAAAACTTACCTGAAATTTACAAATATCAATAAGAAGTCGAATCGAACATAAGAAGACAATTTCAAATTCAAAATAATTTTTTCACCGCTTCATCACGGTCACCGACTAGACGGCGAGCGAATTTACGACAACACCAACTAGCCGAAAAGACGAAGATACCCTTCTTGTATATGTACCCAATCCCCAATGGGCTTTCCTTTCAGATCTCTGGGCCGTCAAAACCAGGACAAAAGCATGGTACTAACTAATGTGTGGAGCAGAAGTTACCCGGAATATTGACTGCTCATGACCTCATCATTCACTTATCACAAACTTTGATTCAACCCTTTTGATTGTAATTCCCGCACACACAAAAAAAAAGAAAACTAATTTAAAGTTTTCCACAGAAATTGGTGAAAACAATAAGCCAAAGTAAAGTTTCTGAGAAACAAGAAGAACACCAATAAGAACAACAAGAGATAACAAAACAGATAGAGAGAAAAAAGAAGAGGGAGAGAGACAACTAAGGCAAGAGTAGACAAAAGTATTGAGTGAATGATTGCAATTTTTGTATATACTTTTAATATTCGAAGTGGGTCAAATCTGGACCGTTAGATTCTGTTTTATAAAAACATTTTCCTCAAGCCCATTTTGAGCTTTCTTATTAAAATACAACATTTTTGAGTATTTGACTCTAGTATATACTTTTATATTTTGTCATGGGCCAAATTCTTCTACCGACAACCTTTTAGATTGAAACCAAACGATTTTAACTTAAAATGATACAATTCTTGTTTGATACTATGAATTTTCATCTACTGATTTTGTCTATCTCACTTTTTAAAGCGATATTCACATCGTTACAAATAGTATATTTTTATCAGAAAATAAAAATATTGACTTTTTAAAATACTAAAATCTATGTGGAAAGTGAAAACTTATAAAAAGAGTAGGAGAGAAAAGGTAATATCGGTAATAAATGAGGTGGTGGATGTTAAGGGTAGCGTATAAGCCCAACAACCCACGTGGGAACTACTTTGCACAACTGTGGTGGCCCGTGACAGCTAAGCATCCACTATTTTATAGTATTTTTCTTACTATTATTATTTAATTTTAAAGACATATATCCAAACGTTACAAAAATTTCGTTCAAATCGAAAACTTTCACATTACAACGAGATTTTCTTTCTTAAAGGACAACAACAACTCTGGACATTTCTCATTTTCGTCATGGTCATTCCTTTTAACCGAAACCCAGAGAAAAAGTTGGAAATTTCTTACGATTCTGAGAAAAAGTTCTCAAACAAATTTAAAGAATTAGTTTTGTTTTTGGTCACTTTGAGAAGAAGGAAACATGTTAAATTTAAAACCAATATTGGAAGATTCTATTTCAGTAACCGGTCAAATAGAATCATGGACCGGTTTGATTCGCTGGTGTTGTCACGTAACTGTTATATGAAAGCTGGACTTCTAAGCCCAGTTGTTAACGGGTCATCAAATATATTGTAGCCCAATAGATTTACTTCTAGAGAGGCCCAAAAATAGGGAAACATATCAGCTCCTAGTACATATAGTTTGAAATATAATTAGCATACACGAGCAATAAAATAACATTAGTAATACTATTATACAAATTGATTTCGGCGATAAAAATTAATTTGCAAGCTGGCATTAGAAACGTAAGAAGTTGGGAAGATACGAATTCAATTTTAGTTTGATTTTGTAGGGTAAAATGAATAGTTTTGGACAATGTGAATGTGACTTTGATGATTGATTATTCGTACAAAACCTGTGATGAAAACCAAAATTAAATAAACAATATATCCAAAAATAGACATAATTAACTGAATCTGGCTCGTGTTCTCATAAAGCTCCCTCCATGTTGTAATAATTTAATGGCCTCCACTTTTTTTTTCTATTTGTTTCATTGTTGTTGTTTTAAAAGTCGTTCCCTTTGTTTGTAAGGAAATGTAATCGTGTCGAACTTTTATATTTCATGTCTCATAAAATAAAAGAATTCTGAACTTTTTTTTACTAATTTGATAATTTTTAATAGTGGTTTAGTGGCCTTGTGATCCACCCAGAGATATCAAGACTTTCTTTTCGATCAGTTTGAAAATTTTCAAATTATGTTATATCCAAGAGAGTGTTATTTAGTGGCACATATAAAAAAAAAACAGGAGATGCATTCTGAACCTAATCCATATTTTGTACTGCCGAACTGGTTAAAGTTGTTTCTCGGTGTTATATCAAGATTCGGATAAATGAATCCAAAAGGAACAAACAAAACAAATCTTTAGTACGGCCGTATTGTTCTCTATGATTAAGCATATCTATAGGGACTTCTCTAATTCTTGTTCTTGAATTCATATTTAGGGGCCTTGATTTATTATCTTAACATTAACTATTACGCTGGAGATAGCTTTGATTTATTTTAACTGAGGGTTTAAAAAGAGTTCGCTATGATTTATTTTTTCTTAATGAAACTAAAAGCGATATTTTGAACAAATTGATGTTTTCCAACAAGTCTTAACTTAAACTCATACTCAATCGTTGTAGTAACCACTTTGGGTTTAAACTAGTTTTCAATACACCAAAATATGAGACCATTTAAGCGACGTTTAGATGCTAAACGGGCTCTAACTGTAGTGCTGAGTATAGTGATGTATTCATATTGACACTAAAACGCTTAGACACACTAAACGGCTCATGCCGTAGTATTATTTACAATGCATCTAGACAGCATCCATGCGCTATAAATGGTTTAGGCGTGACTTTGGTGACCATTTTTTCCTTAAAGGGTTAGACGATAATTTGGAATGAACGTATCCAAAAATATATGTTATGTTTTCTTTGTGTATAAACGATAACTAAACAGCGAAGCCGCAATTTGATTCACTCTTTCGCGTATTTTTTTTACTAAATTATGCCACAATTCAGAATATACGGGAATGATCTTTTGCCTTTATTTTTACGCAAAGTGCAAAAAAATATAACTAAATAAAATTTCAACATATATATAATTTAGTTCGCACGAATAGTATCATTACATCACTGGAGTGGACACGAGATAAAACCGGGGGACCCGAGATCGTGTGTATGTGTGAGAGTCTATGCTAAAATCTAAAGTAATGATGCAACACTATATATAATAATTTCGAGTATATAATTGATCAATTAAAAGTCGTTAATAAAACGCCATAACTCCTAGCATGATTGGAAAAGCATGTTGGATGAATAAAAATGTAATGAATATGACATGCTGACTATACGTGAGCTCTTACTTTAACGTACACTTTATGTATGAATCGGAGAATATGACGTTGCAATCTAACTTCTTATTCATACGCATTCTCGTTACTATATCTCTACTGTATATTAATGATTTTTTTGTGGTTTTTTTAAACGGTTGGATTAGTGATTGTATAAACTCCATGTGTTTTGTATGGGTGGGTAAAACTCCAATCATGTTTCTGTTCATTTCCTCTCAATCACGTTTTTATTTATAATCCCATCTTTTATTATGACAATCAATGCGCTCTCTCTACACCATACTCGGTTTCGAGCATAAGCAAATTAAATCATGGTTGTAGACATTGGATCTATAAGATCAGATTTTACCATTTCATATATATGTTCGATATAGCCAGCGAGGAAACATATTGCATAGTGGATGGGACTCGATTTGTCTTCGACAACTTGAGCAACATGATTATTAATATTTTCTATTTGTAGCTCACGATATTTCTAAAGAATCTAATTTTTGCTTATTCGATCGTATTAATATTTTATGTACACCATGCAAATAATAATAACAACAATCATAATACAAACTATATAATCATGGTGATCTAGTCATTTTATTAGCATCTAGACTTCAAATTGATTATTTTCTTAATATACTTAAAACCTCTAACATATTCCACCTCACTTATATGTAGATGCAAAAGTGGTGAATGATATATATTTCAATTAGAGATATCTTTTAGCACAGGTAAATAGTGTATTCTAATATAACGTAATATAATTTCCTATTTGAAAATAAAAATGAAGGTCTTAAATTTTTATAAACTTGTTCTAATTACAACATTAGTTATATATAACACTTTTTACAACCAAACAAAAAAGTTATATATATGTTTTGACAAGAAATTCGCAGAATACTTCACTTAAACCATTTCTCAAAACTTTTTCTAGTCATTCGTTTCACCAAGATCAATTATTTTTGGAGGGTGTTAAAGTGCTTAACCTTAATCTAAAAATTTGTATGGTCTAAATAAGAATTGAAATTTAACACAGGCATCTATAAACGGGCCCAAAACGAAGAAATATGTGTCCTTTTTTTGTTTGTCAACAATAAGTGTCCTCTACAAGTTTATGTAATAATATAAGCAAATTAAAAAAAAATGTGGCCAGAGGAAAAGCGGAAAGCGGTTTTGATGAGAGAATATGGATAAACTATGGGCTGTCCACCGATTGCATGCAATGCAAACAAAATCTCGTTACGTACAAAAATTAAAATATTTGGTTTTGAAAGAAAAAAAAATTTGGAGATTCTCAAATCTCAATCAACTATTTTATAGCTACAGATTCTCAATTATACAATTTGCGAACGATGAAATACTTAAAATAACTAGCCAAGTGTTCAACTCTTTCCCCTCATCTTAAATCATTTTATTTTAGAATAATCATGGAAAAATTCAGAAATCGTATCGAAATTCTTTCAGATAGTATATTATAAAGATTCGTTTGAAATTATTAGAAAAGGACATACAATTGTTCTTCTAAACGAAAGTGATATTAAATAGACCTGGTAGGATTTAAAAATGATTAGAGGAATTGTCCTTAATTAGACAATAATATTATTTCCTGTGCAAATCAAATAACTATTCCCAATAATTGTTTTTTTTTAATCAAGAAAATACATTAAAAAAAAACAGTTTCTGCATCGCATCCCCCGATTCAAGCTTATAT